>JAIPRN010000484.1:0-38366 GCA_025469175.1 Geopemphigus sp. TES_GeoC_2020 | reverse complement strand
TAGTTGTTTCTATATAATAATTATAAACGTTCTTATAACGAAACGATTATAGTTATATTTTATTATATAAAAATTACAAGACACTATCGAGCATTATGAACAAACAATCCAAAGTACCAAGAAATCCTTGGTAACTTTCGATAGTGCCTCGTCTCAGAAAATCTAATTAGTGTGATATTTGCAGAGCATCGAGCGTGTGGTGTTTGTCAGAGCATTGGTCAGACCTTCCGTAATGTTTAGTATTAGACATAATTAATTCTGTTTCGCGGTGAACGTTTAATAAATTTAGTGTACGTTAATTCAGTTATTTGTCGTTTATTTTCTTTATATAATTTTTGTTGTGGAGACGTCCATAACAATATTTTCGGTCGTTCCGCGCCATTCGAATTAACGTTCGGTCGTTTCGTAGTCACTTTCAGTTTCGGAGCAACACTCCCGCGCACGAATACGGCTCATCCCGTATTCATCCCTTCTTCCCATACACACACACACACACATATCCTGTAAAATATCGCTCTAACCGTACAAATCTCCGGGACCGACTGTTACCACGTCGTTACTGACACGGCGTATTATTGTTACGCGGCGCGATTTCCGGAGATCCGGCCCGGCGTCGGATCGGGTCGGGTGGTTGTTCGGAGTTTCTTTTTCGGTACTCACGCGCGGAATATTATAAACACGGACGCACGTTGACGAGACGATAAAAGTGTATTCGCGTTCACGTCGGACGAAAAATCGACTTTTCGCTCGTTCCTTTCGCCACGACAACTTCGGGTTGTCAAAACTATTTCCGCGAAACTAATTTACGCTAGCGTAGTGGAATACCGTAGATAACCGTACACGAACGTTACAAAGGACATGGTCGGTTCCAAAAGTCTGATCCCATTTTGTTTTAACATCGAAAACGTCCGCTCGATTCGTCGGCGCTAACGTCGATTCGACGAATTAAATCGGTCGACGCGTTCGATCGTTTAATTAAAACGGTATTCTAGGCCCCCGGCAAAGCCTGATAGCACCGGCCGCCGCCGACACGTTCCTATTGCGCGAGCTAGCTAACGGTTACTGGGTACAATAACGACGACGCGAATATCGATAAATAAACCTAACCTATCTTAACGCGATCGCCGCGGGATTCGTTCAATTCGTGGATCGCGCGACGTTTCGGTTATCGCGCGCCCTTCAAAATTCGTCGTCGGATCGCCGACTAATAAATATTAAACGACCCCGCGCATCGGACGATACTCGCGTCCGTGACGACGTATTACGCGTACGTAATTACGAACGCGAAGTTCTTATTTATAAAACGAAACAGAATTATTCCCTAAGCATATTAGTCGCGGCGCGCGTACTACGCAGATTGGGCAAACCTCCTCCAGTCGTAACTTAAAAATTCACGAAACGTACCAGCCACGCGCGTAACAGGGTGTCCCGTAAACAAACACGAATCGCGCTCGCGCCCACCACCTGCCCTAACCGTCACATTCAATCGATATCGCTTTGCCGGTTTTTCGAACGTTGCGCGTAAAACGAATCGTACCGTTCGTCAGGTACGCCCGTCTAGGCAGCGACCCTGCGGAACGTGTTTAGGGTAACCGGTACAATTCGATGTTCTTCGCAGGCTACAATCAGGCACAACAGACGCCGGTATTCGGCGGCCATGCGTCGATATCCGAAGACCTGCTGTATCATCAGATCATGCAGGACGCCATGTCCTACGCCCCTACGTTGACGAGAGACATAGAATTGCCGACGCTGGACGAAACGTTCGAACTGTCCGAACACCGTCGCGCCGCTAGTCAGCCGCCTGCCGGCGTGCACCGGCGGTCGTACATATTGGCCACCAGACAAGACAGCAGCAGAGGTAAATCGTGTGTTTGGTCTGTCTCGCGCGCGCGGTAAAACGAAAATCGCCCGTTCGAACGTTAATTTTGACGTGGCACGACGGTTGTGTACGTCGAGTATACGCGAATCGAACGTTATATTCGAGAAATCGTTAAAAGCGGGAGATGGGTTTTTTTTTACATTTTTAAGTGTCCCGTGTAAAAGATATATATATATATACGTAAGTACGCACCGAAACACTCGAATATTACGCGACGATTCGTTCGATTTTAATTCGTTTCGGTCGTCTTCGCTTTTCCGTACATTTTACGGCGAACGCGGTTCGGTAATTCGAATAATATAAATACGCGAGCCCGCGCCGATTTGTCGCCATCGTAGCCCGGGGCCGCGTATTCGAAATATCGATTTCCGCCGAAATCCAAAAGAGTATCGTCGACCGTTTGAATTCGACCGACACGAACGAATAACGTGAAATACGCGTACGTAATCGTTGTTTTCAATACGGTTACGTGAGATGTACAAAAATAAACGAGAACGCGACGTTAATTAACCGGATAGTTAAGTTCTCGAAATAGTGTTAAGTCGGACATTCGTTATAATAAATAATTGTCCAGACGAAATAGACGAACAGGACGAAACGTGTTTCTTGAAGCAGCCGAAACACGACGATCTGGTAACGGACGAAAAGTCGAAAAAGAAACCTTGGATAACGCTCGTGTCGTACGTGGACGAATTAACGGTGGGTGGCCGTAGGGATTCTAAAGGGAACTTCGAAGACGCGGTGTCCAGTTTTCCGGGATTTGGCCGAAACAAGCAATTAAGGACGCCGCTAGAATGCTTTCCGCTGAGCTGTTACGAGAGGTAAAAACAACGACCACTCCGAACTCGTTCGGCGTACGTTATTATTATTACGTAGATCGCGTTTTTCAAAGTCGATCCGTTCGGACCCATTTTCGTAGGCGTCAGCTCTTCCCGATTTAATCGGAACACGAAAAATCGTATCGGCTAATCGTTCGTATGTCTCTGTATTGTTCGAGCGTAGAGTCGGAATAAAACAAGAATGGGTGGACAAGTGTTTCGGCGACCGTTGGATGCATTTTCGGCAGAAAACTCTCGTCGTGGTGGATACGCCGATATTCGAATGGTTTATACTGGTGTTGATATTCGCGTCGAGCGTGACATTATGCTTCGAAGACATTTACCTGGACGACAACAAAACGCTCAAGACCGCCTTGTATTGGACGAATTTTACGTTTTGCGTCATATTCACCGTCGAGCTTATGCTAAAATGGATAGCGTTGGGCGTACATAAATACTTCAAAAGTTTTTGGACCGCTTTGGATTTCATTATCGCGATGGTAATGCGTAAAAAAACGTTACGACAAAATATAAAACCGTACGAATCGATCGCCAATCGATACAGTATATTACATTTTATTTTCGTCCGACAGATGTCGATTTTTAGCTTACTAATTGACGAAAACGAGAATTTAAAAGTGCTGCGATCGCTGAGAACCCTACGCGCTTTGAGACCACTCAGAGCTATATCTAGATGGCAGGGTATGCGAGTAAGTACATGTTCGAAACACTTGAAATTACCCGAACGGCGCTCGTCGAATAATAATTATTATTATTATTATTACGCTAATTGCGTACCCGCAGATAGTAGTGAACGCGTTAATGTACGCTATCCCGTCCATTTTCAACGTCTTACTGGTGTGTCTCGTGTTTTGGCTGATATTCTCGATCATGGGCGTACAGTTCTTCGGCGGCAAATTTTTTAAATGCGTCGACGACGACGGCGAACGGGTGTCCGTCAGCGTACGTGTTTTAAATCGTTTGCTTTTTCTTTCCGTAACCAGAATAAAACCGTTCGAATGTTTGTAGATCGTCAACAATCGCAGCGACTGCATGCTCCACAACTACACTTGGCTAAACTCGAAAATATCGTTCGACAACGTGGGCATTGCATATTTGGCGTTATTCCAAGTCGTAAGTTCAGCTCGTGACGTTATTGTTGTCGTACATTTCAGGGACAAGTAGACGAATCGAGGAGTGGAATGATAGTGTGTGGGGACGAGGTAAAGGTGGTTGAAAATTTTAAGTATTTCGGAACCTTGGCACGAAAGAATGGCGGGGTTTGACGAGGATGTGAAACATAGGGTTAGGTGCGGGTGAAATGGAGAGAAGCGTCTGGTGTCTTGTGTGATAAGAGAATTCTAACGAGGCCGAACGGTACGTTCTATAAGAGTGAGACCAACTATGTTGTATATGGTTCAGAGTGTTGGACGGTGGACAAGAAGAAAATAGAGTGGAGAATGAGTGTAGCCGAGATGAGAATGCTTAGATGGACGAGTGGGGGATGACAAGAGAAGATAGAATAGGAAACGAACATATAAGAGGAAGCGTAGGAGTATGGACAAAGAAGAATAGACTTAAATGGTTATGTTACGAGGAGAGAAAATTCGGGAACAATAAGAACGGTTACGGAAATGAGCGTTGAAGGTAGAAGACCAAATAGGAAGTGGTTGAACGTGATTGAGTGTGATACGAGGACTGCCGGTGTATGCGTAAATGATGTGGGAGATCGGGTGAAATGGACGTTGAGAACCAAGGTAGCCGATCACAAATAACTGGGAGAATAAGGCGAGGAAGAAGAAGAACATTTCTCCGTACATACCATATATCAGTGGCGTACTAACGTGGGGGAATAATACCCCCCCCTTGAAAATTTTTTAGAAAAATTAATTTCTTACGAGACGTATATTTTTAGTCAATAATAACGAAAAACTAAAATATTTTTAAACTTCGATACACGTTATAATATAACGTGTTCGTTAAAAACGAACAATCCATTGAAGTATATAACGTGTCGTCTTGTTGCGTTAGGGTCGTCCGATTTATTTATTTAAAAATTAACTCCTCCCCCCCGAAATTCATATCTAAGTACGCCACTGCCGTATAATACATAAACGTATATCGTCGTATACGTCGAACGTATATCTACACACGCGTATCCGTTATCGTTACGACAATTATACGGTTTTTAGGCTACGTTCGAAGGTTGGATGGAGGTGATGGCCGACGCCGTAGACGCCCGCGGTGTAGACTTACAGCCCGAATACGAGGCGAACCTATACGCTTACATATATTTCGTGATATTCATCGTATGCGGGGCGTTCTTCACCCTCAACCTCTTCATCGGCGTTATAATCGACAATTTCAACATGCTTAAAAAAAAAGTAAACCCGTATTGGTTTTTTGTTTTGTCCGCGTGTCTCGACGGACCGTTCACTCGTTTGTTTCTACCGCGTTACAGTACGAAGGCGGCGTGCTGGAAATGTTTCTCACCGAGAGCCAAAAACATTATTACACCGCGATGAAAAAACTCGGCCGCAAAAAACCGCAAAAAGTGATCAAACGGCCGGTGAACCAGTTCATGGCGATATTCTACGACTTGTCGAATTCCAGGAGGTACACGCGCGATAAATGACAAACCGCCCGCGATCGGCCGGCATATTTATTAACGCCGGTCGCCTTTCAGATTCGAGATCGCCATTTTCGTGTTGATCTTTCTAAACATGTTAACGATGGGCATCGAACACTACAATCAGCCGGTCCCGGTGTTCTTCATATTAGAAGTGTGCAACGCGTTTTTCACCACCGTTTTCGGATTAGGTAGACGACGAACCCGATTTCGTCTCCGCGATACGTGTAATATAAATAACCGCGGAACGCCCTTTTCGCAGAGGCTCTGGTGAAAATCATCGGCCTTCGGTTCCATTATTTCACCGTCCCGTGGAACGTGTTCGACTTCTTGCTGGTCTTGGCGTCCGTGCTCGGCATACTTATGGAAGACATAATGATCGATTTCCCGGTGTCGCCGACCCTTTTGCGTGTCGTCCGCGTGTTCAGGATCGGCCGGATACTGCGGCTAATTAAGGTAAGACGGGCGCAACGTCGTAGTCGGGTCGCGACTAGTAACGAACGCGCTCCGGGGCTGGGTTTCAGGCCGCTAAGGGTATACGGAAACTGTTGTTCGCCCTGATCGTGTCCTTGCCGGCGCTGTTCAACATCGGCGCGTTGCTCGGCCTGATCACGTTCATATACGCCATCATCGGTATGTCCGTTTTCGGGCACGTCAAAAAACAAAAGGCCATCAACGACATGGTGAACTTCGAGACATTTGGTAGGAGCATGCAGCTGTTGTTCCGGTTAGTTCGGAATTATTTATTTATATTATTATTTATTTACTATTATTTATTTATATTATATTATTATATATATATATATATATAATATATATCGCTCGTATATAATTCGCGATCGTTTCCCGGCCGATACACAGGCTGATGACGTCGGCCGGATGGAACGACGTACTTGAGTCGTTAATGGTGCAACCGCCGGACTGCGAACTCGAGGCTCCCGGGCTGCCGAACGGCAATTGCGGCCATCCCATACTCGCCATCACGTACTTCACCAGTTTCATCATAATCAGCTACATGATCGTCATCAACATGTACATAGCCATCATACTGGAGAACTTTAATCAGGCCCATCAAGAGGAAGAGATCGGCATCGTCGAGGACGACCTAGAAATGTTCTACATCCGGTGGTCCAAGTAAATGCGGAAAACGGGGGAGGGGCGGCGGTTTTACGCCTCCTTCCTCACTCCCCCACCCCACGACGCGTAATTATTTTAAACGCCCGTTCCCGTCCCAGGTACGACCCGCACGCCACGCAATTCATAGCGTTCAATCAAATATCGGACTTCATCGCCAGCCTGGACCCGCCGTTGGGCATCACCAAGCCCAACATCGTGGCGCTGGTCAGTTTCAATTTGCCGATAGCCAGGGGCAACAAAATCCATTGTTTGGACATACTACACGCGCTGGTCAAACACGTACTCGGGCACGTCGAAGAAACGGACGAGTTCAAAAAGGTGCGTCGTACACCCACCCCCCACGCCGACCCCTCCAGAAAACTATTCGATACGTTACGTTCGTGTGTTCCGTAGCTTCAAGACCAAATGGACGTGAAATTCAAAAAACAATTCCCCACGCGCAAGGAACTGGAAATCGTGTCGTCTACGCGTCTGTGGAAACGTCAAGATAAAGCTGCGAGGCTAATACAACGAAGTTATCGCAACTTCCGAAGGTACAGTTGTTTCGCGTATAGACAGAGGATGGCGATCCGTCGTCTACTTCGGAAATACAATTTTTCTCGAGTTCGCGTAGTTCGCGCGCGTGGTCGGTCCTATAATATTAACCCGATCGACGCCTTTCGTTATCGTTTTCTTTTATTTTACTTTAGTATATCTTTATCCGTCCGTTATACGTCGAATTTCGTCGTTTCTATCGCACGGACACATTATTTTCGTCGTCAGTGTATTCGATCAATATTCACGCTCACGAACCGAGTGGTTAACTTATTCGTTAATTATTAAAAAATATTCGATAACCTTATTCGTTCGTGTGTTGTCACGCGAACGCGTTCAATCGCCGTTGTATTCGAACACGTAAGGTGTGGCACGTTACCCAAATGGCCGGCGCGCGCGTGTACGAGACGACAATACGTTTGAAGCGAACCAATTGTTTAGGCGGAAAAAAGACGTAACGGATTTGTGTTCGGACACTCAGTCGTCGAGCCCCGGCGGCTGGCAGTCGCGTCTGTCGTCGTTCCTGCACGTCAAAGGCATGTCAATTAGCGGTATCGGCGCCGGGGTCGGCAGCAGTTCCCGAGCCTCGTCCAGGAAATCATCCCGGGCGTCCGACGCGTCCGATATATCCGAACTCGGGGCGTCCCTCTGGCTTAACTTGCCGTTGTTCCTGTTGTCCAGCGCGCAGCTAGACGCGGCGAACAAGAACGAGGAACAAACGCCCAAGAAAAAACCCCCGTGAGTATACTACTCGTCAGTTCACAGTCGACGCGGATTTCACGTGGTCGTTTTGACGGTTTGTTCGAATACTCCGGGGCGGGCGCCGATAGCGGAACGATTCGAAAAACGCGCCACTATTTTCGACGACGGAACAAAAACTGAAACAAGAGGTTCCCGTTTTTCGAATTTTCTAAATTCGAAATTTTCTAACGACAAAAACCGTCACGGTATACACCGTGAGTACGTTACGGACCCTCGGTATTGTCTAGTCGGATACCCGTGATCGACGCCCGATGGTGACCGTCGACGGATTTAATCGTCGTTAGGTCTTTTTTTGACGTCGATTGACGAGCGCTTGATTCGTCGGCCGCGGACGAACATCGACGTCATCGTTGTTGGCCACTTTTCGGTCTGCTCATATCTACGCGTCGTCGTCGTCGTATAAACCGCGTGACATTATCGAGACACGAACGAACGCGAACGTAACGCACCCCGTAATATGGGCCGTACGCTTAGGGTTTTTTTAGACGTACACCCGACGCCTTTTACGTACATTTTCCGTCGAACGAACGGAACGGCCGATGCACAACACACGCCTATTGCGTTTGTCCCACCCCACCCTGGAGACACGCGACAACGAACGGACGTTTTAATTAAATCGGAACGCGCCCGTGTACCAAACTTTGAACACGAACTTTGACAGGCGGCTTTCGATCGATGTTTGCGGTTTACGTACACGAGCACCGTCGGAAACGAAATTTCCCGTACGCTCTTTTTAGCGCGACGACGTACAAAACTTTCGCGAATCCCATGTCCGTCCGTCCTCCCCCACTGCCTTTACCAAAATGTCGGCCGATTCGGCGACGACCTTCGATAGAACGTTGTCGTCGGTGCCGCGAAATTATTATCCCAGTCCGCGAACTAAAACGCCTTGGGACTTGGTCTGATATATCTGAATAGTATAAATATATCGCGAGCGTATACGGACCAATCGCGTTTAAAATCGCCAAAATCGAACCGGCGTTAAACGTACACGCGCTTTTTCCGGATTCCAAGGTCCGAAAATATCGCGACCACGAAATCAGTTGTCGTGTACTTACGCCCGCCATCAGTGGCGGATTCAAGAAGGGAAAGGGACCTCCTGCGGGAATTCGAGGGACGGCCGACCCGTTAATTAGGATTCATCGACGAAATCCGGCGACGTTGTCCGTTTCAAAATATTCCGTTCGTGAACGGATAAAATGAGTATCTACGAGCGAAGAAACACGCGAACGAAAACTGTACGTTATTTCCGTTTCGAGCTATATTTGGGGCGTTAGCGTAAACCGGCGTCGGTTAGTGTAAAACCGGCTGTAAAACAAACGACCGTCCGCCGTAAAAACCCGCCGGGGCGTTATTTATAAACAAACGCGCGTACGTCGTGGAAAACGCTTTCGGCCTCTTCTCCCACCAAGACACTGCGAGTTTTCGTTACGCGTCATATTCTATACGCGGACAAGACTTACGAGACGCGTGCGCGCGTTTCACGAAATATCGTTTTATCGGTAATAATTTCCGGGTATTCGTACGTTTCGACTAATCGCCCGTCACGGTTAAGGTCGGTTATACGATCGCGGTTGTCACGTCGGACGGGTATATTCGTTATTATTTCTTCGTGAATTTCGTCGTGTCGTACGCGCGGACAATAAAGGGTCCGTTTCTTTTTGACATACAACCGCCTCCGCTCCCGGAAAAAACTATACGTCGGTAAAAAAGCGACGAACGAATTATGTAAAATAATAACGAATAAACGTGAACAAAAGCTATCCCCGGGTAGAATCACGACTGACCCACGATTGCCGTGACCCTAGAATCGAGAATTTCCCCCCCCCCAAACCGGTCCACATCGGGCTCGGTCGAAACGCGTTTCGCTCGTCGTAATTAACGCGTTTCGTTATTGTCGAACAGCGTGGACGGAGGTGCCGTGCACATCACCGTCAGCGAACCGTCGCCCGAGGCGAAAACCAGCGCGCTCGCGCCGCTGTCCCTGCAACGCGACGGCGGCGAACCGGCCGACAACAACGCGACCGCGGCGGCGGCCCGGAACCCGCGGCGACAACAGCAACAGCAACAGTGCCATTTACAGCAAGCGGCCAACGTGAGCATTACCATAACGGACGCGTCGCCGGACGGCGGGTCGGCCCCGAAACCGTTACCGGCCACCACGGCGCACACCAAACGGTTGGCGTTCCGGCGGGCGAGCGAAACGAAAATCGTGCAGCACAAGGCGCTGGTGCACCGGACCTCGGAAGGACCGCACAGCTGATGGGAACCCGCGCGCTTAACCCCGTCGCCGTATCGTTATTCTAGTAGTTGTTATTGTTATTGTTATTGTTGTTGTTGTTGTTGTTTGTCGTTTTTGTTTTTTTACTATCGTTTATACACACACACACACACACACACACACATTAACGTATTACGAAAATCGACGCGACGTAGTCGTCGTTCCATGACACGTATGGGTGGGTGGGATGGACGAAAAGGATCACCGAAACGCGACTGTTGACGCCGGGACGATACGGACGTTACGAAAAACGTTGAAACGCCGCGTACTACGAGTCGGTCGCGGTGACGCGTCGAACGCGAATTTCGTTGAAATTCTAAACGCCATATTCGCGTCGATCTTAAACAATTAAACGACGCGTCGTTTACCACTCTCGTATCCTCGTGTCGTCCTCTTACCCGTCACCGTTGACGGCGGCACGGACACCGGCGTTCGGTGACTACCACCACTGTCCCCATTTTGTCGGCATTTTGAAACACGGACGGGCTCCGAACACCGAATTTGATAAAGGGACCGCCATCACGGCCCACGCCGGGCGGCGATCCTTCGGTAATTCGGTCGCGGACGTCGTCGACGAACGCAATTAAATCAATTTACGCGGGCGACATCGCGAAAACGCGCGACGTTGTTATTAGGAGGGAAGGGCTCCGGACCAACTGTCCCGTGTATATCCGCGCGCACGCGCGTGGTGTAACAAACATTTCGGCGCCATTTCCACTCGCGAAGAAACCTCGTCACCCGATCCTTTTGGGAAAAACGCACTCTTCGATAATAGAGAGACGTGCATAGATATTGTCGGGAAAATGACGGTCGTCTCGCGTTTCAAAACGCGAGCGTGGTCGTATTTCGTTTCACTTAAAACATCGCGCGAAACGCATCATCCGACACCGAAACATTTGCCGGATTGATTCACTATCCGTTTCGCCGGCCGACGCGTTTAAATTGTACGCGCTCCGAACGGCACTCGAACTCGCGTTCGGAATACGAAAAACGAACGTTATTATTGTATAGATTCGAATCGAATGAACCGGGGGAGGGGGTACAAATCCGATTCCCGCCGAGATATTACGATAATCGACGACGTTTTCGGAATGAAGGGTTGACGGGAATGTGCAGGGGAGGGTGATCGGTCTCGTGGCGAATTCGACCGTGAAAATCGTCGAGTAAAACCAATTGGCGGTCCAAACGCCGACGCCGAACGGATAGTGTTGTATGTACGAAACGCGCCACACTCGGCCCGCGGAATAGACAAATCGTCTCGAAACGAAAAATATGCGTAGTAAATGGCGAACGGTGTAAGCGCGGGCGCGGTTTACCGATAGAAATTCGGAAAATACTCGTCGATATTTTCCACCCGGTGCGCGTTAATATTTCATACCCGAGAAGGGTAATCGCGCGAAATCGTGAACGTTCCGATTACAAAACGGGAACAGGGGGCCGGCGATATTTTTCGACCGGACACACGTACGACCCCACACAACATTCCCACCCACGGCACGTGTCTACTCCGTTAATACCGAAGGCGAACAATGTTCGTTATATTTCGTCGCTTTTATTAAACAAAACGCGTACGCGTGGTACGTAGTACGTATATTTTGAACGCGCGTTACTTATTTTTTTTTTTTGAGCCGGTATCGAGACACATTTTATAAGCGACCTTCGAAAATTGAATACAACTCGCGCAACGTTGACGGTTCAAAGCGTCGCGTTATTAACTCGGGGCATCGTGTCGCGTCTGCTATCGAGTCCGTCGCCCGGCTTAATGCGCGCGCACTCGCGTTTGTAGGTGGCGGCGGCGGTGTCCCGGGACCGAATATTCGCACAAACTTGCCACGGGATTCGACGCGCAGCCCCGCCGACGACGTGTCCGTAATAATGAAACGGCGTAGGACCTAAGGGCTTAGCACAGCGACGGTTCGCGGCGACTTCGTAATAATATTTCCGTCCCCGGCGAAGGGGGTTTGCGTGGACGGGCAGGAGGACCGCACGTCGCGTACCGTTGTCGAACGAAAATCCGTCAACATCCACCCGGAACATACGCGCTGCGAACTATTACCCGCGTCCGTCCGTCACACGTAGACAACAACAAATAGCGCGTGTATGCCCAACGCAATTTGATGGATCGCGAACGCGCCAACCCACCCGCCGAAACCGTCCGTTGTTTTCGTGCTTTTACGGAGTAAATATTACGACGTTAAAAACTCGGCCAATTTCTTCCGCGGACCGTACAAATCTCGCAACGTCAATTACTACCGGAAACTTGCGAAAACCGTACCGCGTATTTTACTACTTACGTACGTTCGTCGCCGCGGCGGCGGCTTGTCGGAAAATCGCGGGCACCGAGCGACAAGCCCGGGTAGCTTTTCGGGACGAGGCGTCGAGGATCGTTTTCAATTCGATAAAATTGGGAAAGACACTAAAACAAAATAAAATCTACGCGCTTATCGTATACGTACGCAATTAGAGACGAAAGAAATAAAGGCCAATCACTTACGGATTCGTTCGAAAACACGAGCGGTACTTATAATTCCCATAGAACCAACGGAAATACGGTACGATAAATGCGTCGTAAGTTCCGGGCGAGTCGGGTTTCGTTCCCAATTTTACGTAAATCGTTTAGGTTTTTAATCTCCGGCAACTAGATATTCTAAATGAACATATCGATTAGTGTATAGACGCGTGAAACGCGTTTCGATTATTATCGAACCGTCGTTCGTTGTTTTTATTTTTGGCGTCGGTCCAATATGGCCGCTATCAGATACAAGTCGACGAAATCGGCTGTAAGGAAAATATTACTACGTAGTTGGGTTTATTCGACGCACGCCCGTCTCCACCGTATTTGTAAACGCCCGTTTAAGAAGTACTAATATTACTATACTAATTACGATGTCGGTTAAACGCGATCGTTGTCATTTTTATAGACGTTAATATTTTGTGTACCCGAGTACAATAAACCGCTATAACGATCCGATTGTCCTACGGAGAAACAACGTTCACCTGATGTCGACGGAAACCGTTGCGACCGATATTTCATATTTTTTAAAACCGATATTTGCGCCTAATTTGAACCGTTTAAACGCCGTTCACGCTCGCTGGGAGGAACTCGAACGACGAAAAATTGCGTTTCCCTGTGCCCGCCTCAATTGTCGCCGTTTAAGAATTTCGGGTTGTCGCGCGATTTTCGTTCGTATTACGCTTTTCAGCGGTCGTTCCGGGATCCCGTACTGGTTAAATGTTTTTCGTAAATTCCGGTATTCGCTTTTAATATTCGGGACTGACGGCCGTCGATAATTTTCGGACAGTATTCGAAATAAACGAAGCGCGCGAAGGGGGAGAGTACTTAGAGAACGTTCGCGCCCAACCCCGAAACGTCGGGCGGAGGAAACATACGGCGTTTACTATTCGTCGGTTGGTGGCGCGGCGGCAACGTGCTCGACGTTTCCGAGCCGTTGATCGCGACAACGACGGCGGTGTCTAATATTATTCGTGGTTAATGTTTGGGAAAACGTTCGGGAAAAACGTCGTAATAATATACGAGTTGAAAACACACGCACAAACGACACATGTCGACAAACCGGAGAATCGTCGACGCTATTTTTATACGGGCGGGGGGGTATCGAAAATAACGTACTCCCGCGAACGATTATTTCTCACGGCCGTCGAAATTTCGACGACTTCCTTCTCGTTTTCGGGAAACAAAACTGCCGAGTGTGTTGCGCTCGGCGACTATTCCGTGGTTCACAACAACAGCGAGACAATTTTATACCGTTTACTATTTGTACATATTATTATTACTATTATTATTATTATTATTATTATTATTATTATTGTATAACTCGTAGTAGTAATACGACAAACGTATTTATATTCGATAGTGCCTAGACCTTACCACTGTGCCTCGATTTTTAGTTATAGTTTCTATTTTTTCATTCGCACCGGACGCGGTGAAGCGCGCACGCGTTATCTCGTCGCCGTTAGTAACATATTTCGTATTAAAATTATATGACGAATAATAATCAATAATCGACGCCCGTCATCGTCGATAATTACAATTAATTAGGTCGGTAAACACGATTTTCGAACACGCGTATTTATAATCGTTATTCTTTCCCCGTTTTTAGCCGGCCCGTTATCATCGGTGAAACAACCGCGTTTTCTCTGGGGGGGGGGTGCCTTTTTCGCCGCGCCGTCGACCATAAACCGACGTACCAATTACGCGGTTAGCGGTACGACCGATAAACGTTTGTAGTACTACCCCGTGACAGACGATTGTCGTATTTCATCGTTCCATCGGCCACACGCGGCGTTATAACTTTTATCGGCAATCGTTATGCGCGTAGCGGCGTTTTGAAACGAAACAAAATATACGTAAATAAAACGCGTTTAGGTTGACCGCGCTCTTTTTTCTAATACCTATATTATATACCCGTGTAACGACGGTCCTTTCGTCATTTTTATCGATTTACGTTCTCGCGTATTCTCTCTCTCTCAACTCTGTTTAGGTAGAGTTTAAGTGTGATAATACGTTTTGACATTTTGTATAATACGAATTTTTTTGTTAAAATAAAATCAAAACGAAAAACCACCACGAGTTTTTTCTACAAACGAATACCGTTTGCGTGTGTATACGTTTATTGGTTAACTAATCCGTCGTGTAACAACGTAACGGCGGGCTCGTAACTAATTTTGAGCTACAAATAAGAATATCCCGGAAATTGTTCGGTTTTACAACCGGGCCGCTATTGGCGCGTTACGCGTGTACAAAATGTAAATAATTGCCGCGGCCGTCACTTGGTGGACGTCCGGGTGCGTTTGTTCCACGAGAAGTTGATCGCGTACGATTTCGGTCCCCTGGGCTTGGTCTTGGGTTCCGCTTCCAAATACCATTTCCAGCCGTTTTTCTCGCAAAAGTTTATCGCCTCGGCCTTGTCGCCGAACTTAATCGACACGTTCGACAACGGATCGCCACTGAAACGGAAATCGAAAAATTGTCGTACGGTCGTGAACAACGCGCGGCCGTACGGACGGCGCTTACGTGGACGTCCAGCCCATCAGCGGGTTTTCCCAACGTTCCCTGTTGTCGAATTCCATGACCCAATTATGGACGTTGTCCGTGCCGGATTGCATGACATTTTTGGTCGACTTGCTAATCTTCACCAGGCGAGTTTTTATATGCTCCTCGGGCACGCCGGTTACGACACTCAAATCGACCTGGACAATATATAAAAACAGGCGGCCCCGCCGATTAACGCCGCGGGTCGCACGAACTACGCCGTACGAGACTTGCGCGTTAGTAACGTTCGCGATTTTCGGTACATCCGTTTAAATATATTTTTACAATTTATCACGCGGCCGTTCACGCTGGCCTCGTAACGCGTATTACCGATTACGAACAATTCGACGAAAACCAAAGCCAGTATAAACGGACGGAGAAACGTATTTTTAGAATTTCGAACGTTTCCGAGGAATTTTTGTATATTCAAAATTATAACGGACGATCGTGGCTATAAAACGATATCGAAAGATAAACGTAAAATCGGCTCGCTGACGGTTATTAACTAAACTTTCGATTTATCTTCTATCAAACGCGTTTTCCGCCCGTTTAAGTTTATGTAAATACCGACGACGCGTACTAAAACTGAACGCTAATTACGTTTACTCGTTATCGACCGTCGAATAAATCTAAAATTTACCGGGAAATGAGACGTAATTTTTGAATTTTACACCCGAGGGAGAACGTTATTATATATATTATATTACAAATACCTACGCCTCCCAAATAAACGTTCAATTAAGAAATAATTGAACTGAAGTAAACGTATTCGAACGAATACGTAATTCGAAATTTCGACGAGAGATTTTTCTCGGCAACTAAATAATCGGAAATAACATAAACGGCCGTTTATTAGATTTGTTCCTCCCGTACGCGTCGGGATATTATTTTCAAGTTGGACATTCGATTACGACTATACACGGCCGTTGGATAAAATAATTATCGCCGATATTATTAAAACTCCGTGAGTAAAAACAACCGCGTTGGAAACTTTCTCGTAATATCGTACAATTTGTATTCCGAGTGAACAACGTAATAATAAACAGATAATGAAATTCCTGGGGCCCGTGTAATTTCCGAACAATTGTTGTTTTTCCACTTCGGGTGATCGATTGATTACATTATACACAAAAGTAATAAACCATATAAATATATAGACATTCGGAAATTCATGTATAAGGACCCAAACAAGACTAGCCCCCATGGTATTTGTCCAGGTTTATATTTATGGCCGTTGTCAATTGAGAGACATACATCATACTAAGGTCAGATAATTAAGATTATCGAGAAATTTGTTCTTGGTCTTCCCAATACGTCGTCGCACTATTGGAATTGTGCGTGTACAGTAATTTTAGTAGTAAAGCAGGGAGTGTAACGAGCGGTACGTCCAAGAAACGTAAGTACTCATTACACTTAGGGATCGTTATTTGCGTTTTTTTTTTTTATTTCGTTATTCCGACGGCTTTTAAGTAAATCCCAAACGATTTTTTATTGTATAAACGTCCCCCGTCATATTTGTCGGGGAATACGTTACATATTTTCTAAGGCACGCTCGAAACAATATATATGTGTGTGTGTGTGTGTGTAAATACAAATGAAAGACGTTCCAAGTATAATATAAAAATTGTTTAACGGTAAAACGAACGGAATTTCGTACGATATAAAATAATTTTTATATCGAAAATAAATTCGAATTCGAAAACGGCCATGCGGTAAAGGCTATGAACGTGTAAAAAGTTTACATAATTGGAAATTTGGGTTTTTTTTGGGGGGGGGGGTAAACGTGTTTAGAAAATTATTATATTTCGTACAAATACGTTCAGTATTATATAAAACGTAACTTCAAACGAAACGACGACGATGGTTATTATACGTCGAGCTTTTGCGGTTCGTTAATAATTATTCGTGTCCTAGGGGCAGTTGTTTTACGTACTAGTTTTCTTTCTTTAATCGGTATTAACGAAGCTAGTCAAAAGTCTTGAAAAATATTTGGTAAAACAATTCCGAATTATAAACCGCGCGTAACCTTTGTTATTTCGCAATTCGAAAATGTTATTTTAAATCTCGTTATAACGTTTCGCAATAACGCATAATAATTACGCCGTCGCCTGAGTGAACAATAGTTTTCGAAACGTACGCGACATTTTTCAAACACGGTAGTTCCTCTCCTCACCCACACCGCAATTGTAAAAACGTACTTTGTTATCGACCTCGATGTAATTCTGGACGCTCGTGTCGGACGTGTTTCCGATGACGTTATTAGCGTCCAACAATTGAGATTCCTTCTTCACGTAGACTTTCTCCAAGCCCGCGAGTTCCTTGGCCGACCGCACAGCTCCGGTGAAAATGCCCTTGTCGACCCTGTGCGTTAGAAACGCGTGCCAAAAACGTTAAAGGGAAATATACGTAAAGACGATCGGTTATTTTTATACGTAAAACGAATTCGAGGCGATTTTCGTTCAGGGGGGTACTCACGACGAAGAGACGACGGCGCTTTTAATCGCCGAGTTTCCGGTGCGTCTGATCAAATTGAGAGCCATATTGATTAGTAATAAATTATAATTCGAAAACTGTATATTATTATTGGAATATCGGGACACGGAAAGGCGAAACGACGAAACCACTACTAAGATTACGAATAAATAAATACGTTCGTTTTTGCAGCAGCAGCAGCAGCAGCTACTTCTTCAACACTACCACCAAACGACACTGATAACGACGATCGTAATTTATGATAACGTCTGACCCATTGAACGTTACCTTGTTCACTGTACCCGCCTATACCACGAGTTTGTAGGTTATAATTATCACGCGCAGTTTTCAAACGCTAAACGACATTCGCTTTACTATGGACGACACGACTGATACGGATAGTTATTTCGCCAGCTACGACGATCTGGAAGTAAATTCGAATTTACTTGAATTTAATGCCCCGCGCGCACGGTTCAACGTTTTTATTTTTACTTAACCGTTTACCAAATTTCAGGTACATAAATTAATGATCCAAGATTCGGCCAGGACTGAGGCGTATAAAAACGCGATTTTATCGAACCGATCATTGTTCAATGGTAAAACCGTGCTAGATGTCGGCGCTGGTACTGGAATACTCTCGGTATTCTGCGCACAGGCTGGCGCTTCTAAGGTGTACGCGGTAGAAGCCAGCCGAACCGCCGAAGTGGCCCGACAGCTTATTGATGAGAACCATTTTTCCGAAATCATAGAAGTGTGTAGTTATCAAAATATATATTGGAAAACTTTAAGTTTTTTTTTTTTTATACGCGTATTTTTTCCTATTTTATAGGTAGTTTTTGGCAAAATAGAAAATGTCACGTTGCCATATCAAGTGGACATCATTATTTCGGAATGGATGGGTTTCTATATGTTGCACGAAAGTATGCTGGACAGTGTGTTGGTGGCGCGTGACAAGTTTTTAAAACCGAACGGCGTCATGTTCCCATCGCATTGTACACTGTACGCGTCTCCATGTGCTCTACCAGATTTGTATTCGGTGTGGGATAATATTTATGGAGTGAAAATGAAATCATTCGCACAATCCTTGCGCTATCTCTATTTGAATAAACCAAAAATTATGAGTATTCAACTTGAGAATGTGCTGGCCCAGAATGTATGTCCTATTATCGAACTGGATCTTAGACAATGCCAACCGCAGCAACTGGATGAAATCACTGTGCAACGTTATATGACTGTAGTCGAAAAGAGCGGCACATATCAGGGCGTATGCATTTGGTTTGATGTACAGTTTCCTATTGTTGAAAACATGCTAAGCACTTCGCCTAGGGCGCCACGAACACATTGGAAACAGACCATCATCGTGCTGCCTACACAAGTAGAGGTAGAAGAAGGCGATGCCTTGATGTTTAATATGCAATTCAAGCGTAGCAGCTCAAATTCCAGACATTACAGCATCAACTTGGAAATGCTGGACGCTGAACATGAACCGCACCCAAATCCATGCAGTTGCAATCAAACAAAATGCAAAATTGTTAAGACATTTTTATCAGCAACACAAAATACTTCAGATGATGACGACGACGATGACAACAGAAATGAAGATTAAAAGCTAAAAATTAAAACTAAGATTAAATCGGGGTATTTCTTTTTAATATTAATATATATATATGCAAGTGCAATTAAAATGATAACAATAGACTGTTGAATTAAAAAATAATTTTGTATATAATGACGATTTACTTTTAAAAAAATGAATTTTTTTATTTATACCTTAATGTTGCACAAGAGTTGCGAATATACATTTTACAGAAATTTTGAAAATGGTGTTAAAAATTATTTTATATATTTATCCATGAATTTTCTATGAAAATCTGAACGAATACAATCATTGATAAAGGTATTATTTTTTTCTGGCTCTGTGCGAGCACAATTTTTAAATACAACATCATCATTCCATCGTCTCTTTACTTTTTGGTTGATTTTGGGCGCTACTATTGATGATGGTCCATAAGTCAACAAAGGATTGCCCTGTAGAATATTTTGGATTCTGATTTGTTCTTCAGCTTCACGTTTTTCAGATTCCTATAAAAAATAATGTTTGTAAATGTAAAAAAAAAAAATAAAAAATCGCAATATTAAATATTTTTAATTTACTTTATTTTGTACTAGTAAATTCAATTTTGTAATATTCAAAACATTCGTGGAAAACGTATTTACTGCTATTTTTATTTATTGTAAAAAATTGAAAAGTTAATTTCGTATTATAATTGCAATATTCTAAATATATCATTTTTAGAATTGAAATATTTCTAGAAATCAAATTTAAATGTTTTATATTTTGTTTTCAATTATTTATAATTAGTCTTATGTCTCCATGAGTCAATCTTTCACACTCATTCACTTACACTAGCTATTCTCATAACACATTATTTTAACAATCTTCATTTCGGTCTTCTTTTCTCCCCTTCCTTTCATTTCTATTGTAACTTACTATTTCCAATTCAACTCTCCTTATAAACTATCCAGACCACCTTAGCCAATATTCTCTTATTTTATCTGCAATTGATGCTACTACACTACATTATATTTTCTTTACTGTTCTTTATATTTCTCTAACCATTGACAATCCAATTAAAAAAATATCGCAAGTGAAATTTGATTAAAGATAATGTCATTTTAATTTTATTTAAAATTATATATATATATAATAAATGTCCTAATATATTATAAGTAGTATAAAATTAGAAACACTGACCAAATAAATGTATAGTTAGTGAAGTCACTAGTCAAATATATATGATAAGAAGTAACCAGAAGTGTGTAGACTACATACATGCTCACAACATATAAATTAACTATAAAATTTAAATATTTATAAATTGAATAAATAGTAAAAACATTAATATTTGTTTGTTTTTCATTTAAATTGTTTTACAAATATTAAGCAATATTTCAATTATATTTTTAAAAAAACATGTATCATTAATAAAAGGATAATGTATAATATATATATAATACATCAGCTGTTAATGTAACAATATTCCAAAAACATTTTATTTTATGCTAGATTGATGAGAACTATTCAATAATTAACTATTTTCAACATTTTGGCAAAATTAAATTAAATAAGATGTACATGTATATTTAAACTACACAATTTACTAATATGACCCATTTATAATTTATAATCAAGCATATTATAAATGCATTTTAAATATTTTCCCCTATTGTATGATTAAAACTCAAATTACATTTTTTTTACCAATAAATACATTCGAACAACAAATTGTATAGAATACTTAAAAAATGTTTATATGGTCATAGATAATTTTTCCTAAAAAAATTATTACAAAACAAATAGTATAAAACATGAAAATATAATTTTTTAAAACGTATTTTCTTTAATATAACAATAAAATAAAAAATATTTAATACCTAAATTTGAATTTAATAATAATTAAAAATAGAAAATTAAGTATTTATAATTATTTGTAAGATAACATTAATAACGTTTCTCAGCTTATAGTAAAGAGAATGACACAAATTTGGGTTTATTGTCGTTTCCTATCGTTATAAAAATATAAATTTATATGAATTTAAAATGTAATGTTTAGATTAAATTTAGAGTTTAAATACTTATTACCAAATATGAAAAGAAAAATTTTATTAAAATATAATCTAACAATAAAAATATTATCATGAAAATAATACTTTCAAATTCTAATACAAATTAGAACAGAGAAAAAAAATAAGAGTATGGTATTTCGAAAGAAATTATTTAATTTAATAATTTATATGTGATAAATATATTATTAACAATGTGTTAATATGGCGAGATATGGAAATCAATACATTTGAACAATATACTACATATCTGACTAGAGAAAATATCTGGAATTAATAATTCTACTCAATTTTTGGTACATTTAAGTTATATAGTTTAGTATTTACAAGTATTATTTAATGGAAATGTTAAATTTTACTACTAACCTAGAAATATAAATGATTAGAATTAATAAGAAATAAACAACACAAAATTTTCAATTTAAAAAATAAATAATTATATTCTCTGACGTATTACCATACGAGCTTCTTCGGCCATTCTTTCTTTTTTAATTTTTTGTAATTCTTGCATTAACTCCTCCGCATCATCTTCACTATCGTCATCGTCATCAGATGCATCTAAATCTAATGGGTCATCAACATCTAATGTCGCAATTGGTACATGTTCTGGTCGTATTTTTTTCCTAAATGACATTAGTGTTATTAAAAAAAAGTTAATAACATGACAACCAAAAAAAAACTTACACCGGTGGTTCACCACCTACCGCCTTAGTGGTTAGATTTTTTTCTTTTTCTTCGAGAACTTTGGCAAAATCTTGCTTTTGGAGTTCTTCAGTTGTACCCTGACCAAGTTCTCTAGATACGAAAAACAAACAAAATAAAAATTATCATCAAAGCGCACCACTACTGCCACCACCACCATTGGTTCTATTACAAAAATGACCAACGAATCAAATAATAATACCTGTATTTCAATTTGGTGTGGGACGGTAAATCTCTGCTAGAATATTGCACAGACAGAGCACTCAGATCATTTTCTCCGCGACCCTGACCACCGCGTGCTGGCTCGAACGTTGGACGCGCAGCAGTCGTCATGTCTGACCGAACGAGGGAAAAATCAAACGCGGCAAGAGATCAAATCCTAATTATACACGGACCAATGATTTTGACGAACAAAATGATTCGATCACGGAGAACAAACGAGAATAATTTTACTTATTCGCGGGCGGTTTTTCACGTACTTACTTATGAACTCGTTTGGCTACAAACCGATCAGAAACTATTCACAAAACGGATGGGCAGCGCACAATTCGAGTATTCGTAGAAGGAAATCGTACAAAAACCTACGTCGCCAACATACACAATAACCATAGAGTATCACACAATCGAATGGTATCAATCAATTGAATTTTAGGTATCTCATACGGCTATCTGAACAATAACAATGAGCGAACAGTGGCGCGTGTCATGGCGAACGTAAATTCCCCGGCAGTTTCGGGGCATGTTCCTCGATCGCGAGGATTTGGCGACAAAAGAATTATGGAACCAGGAATATTTCAATTTTTTTTTTTCGCCCGATCAACAAACGACGCAGAACTAATGTGCGCAAAATCAATGTACGTTATATACTATAAAAACCTGTTCGGTACTTCAAACTGACGGATTTAAAGAAAAAACGTTTCGAACCATTCGAATAAATAATCATTATTTCAATCGAACGCGGTAGAAATATTAAGTTATTAGAAATTAGTCGCAATTTATGTAAAAAAAAAAATACGTAACATTTATATACAAACAAAACGACTAGTAAATAGTATTTAAATATTAAGTTAATTAAACAATTATAAAAAATAACGATTACCGGTGAATTATCGAGAAAAAAAAATGTTAATATTCCGTTTAAAAATATATAAAAAATATATGTTTAATTAAATATTATAACCAAAATATGAAATTTCTTCGTTAATGTTTACAATGGAATTCGGGTGACTAGATTTGTTTAGTAAAATAAATTGGTATTTTCATACCGATAAATTGTAGATAATCAATAACATGTCTATAATAAAAATTTCAAAATCAAAATTTTGTTTTTAAATGGTCATTTCGGTTGTTGCAAAAAATTATTTCTTTTGTTTTTATTTGTAAATCTAAAATATAATCATTTTTGTTCAATGTTTTAGTAACTACAACAAAATTAAATAGAACTAAATTACTGCATTTATCAGATGTTTGTGATATCTAAATGGTAACTTTAATGAAAATTTAGTTGAAAGGTTAAAATGTAAAAAAAAAACTACAAATTAGATTATCAGAATTACAATCCCATTAAAGGCTATATCAGATTATATCCATAAATAATATTTTCATGTTAAAATATGGTGAAATTCGAAAAATTACCTTGGTATTTAAATTTTCATGTAGTTACCTACGCATAGGTACTTAAATGCGTTGTTTTCTATTAAATATTTAATTTTTGGATTCCTGATATTTATACTATTACAATGAGTAGTAAAGAAATAACCCAGCAGCCATAGGATAAATTAAAAGGTAGATAAATAAAAAAGGTTGATACGTTAATGTTATGAATGTATAATGAATATAATAATTTTAAACAAAAAAAATTTGGTTACAATAAATTAAAATCATTGTATATTTAGTAAGCAATTAAAATGAATAATTCCAATAAGTTAGGCCGGCCACTTTACAACATTATTCAGTTGATTCTCGTTTATTTAAGCTACCAATACTTCATAACTGGTTAAGGGGACTTCTTCACCACCAAATGGTACATAACAAACATTGTGACTAGGTTGGACCTGTAACAAAAAAAAAAAAATTGGTAGACTTGAAGATGTATTTTTTATTGACACTTATGACAGTTTAAATATAAAAATTTGGAAAAATGGAAATCATTTTATTTCGATAAAAAGGGGGCTATTTTGTACAATGTGACATTGTCACAAAGTGACAATTTCTTATGTCAACTTTTTTTAATAATGATATAATAAGTAACACTATCATCAAAATATTTGTCTAATTAACGACAATTGCATATGTAGAATATATTATTTAATTACAAATTAAATTATCAAATTAAACAAATCTCAAAATTATAACAAGTTTAAAATTATTGATTAGAAATAAATCATAATAATACATTAGATATTCTCGACAAAGTATAAATGTGTATTTACTATATATGGATATAGATCAATATATTACATTAATTATTCAAAACAAATTTTTGTTTAAATATTTGACAGCAAAAATATCTAAATAACAAACAAAAATAAATATTTTTATTAAAAACAATATTACAAAAATATAACTACAATAAACCAAAATAAAATTATTATAACTTAAAATCATATATTTAAATACTTATCAAATTATAAAAAGTAATGTAATTTTTGTTCTATTGTGTCAAATTAATTTGAAATCATTTTGCGATTAGTAGGTATAATTAAATTAAGAAAAATGACAGATTAATAATGCCAATATAATTATAACATTTTAACAGAAAATGAGTAAGAACTAGATATTAATTAATGAGTTCTTTCCAACTGAACTTTTTGTTCTTATTTCGTGAGACATATAGTCTTAATTATTTTTTGAAGAAACATCGAGATCAAATTTTGAAAGGTCACTTAATATTTAAAATTTTTTTCTCTTTTAGTTATAATGGGATAACCTGTATGTTCATTTGTAGTTGTAGATTCTTTGCTAATAACTCGAGATATAGCATTTCTTATTTCTGTTCTTAATAATGTTTGTGCTTTAAAATTTTTCAAATTTCTCATTTCCATGGCTACATAAGCGCCAAATATGTCATGATCATCATTTTCTTTCTCCAGTGAACTCTTCAACAATTTCATTATCAAAGTATTTATGTAAGAATTTTCACAATTTTTCTTTGATTTTGCCTGGAAACATATACATACATATATATTAGTGATACAGTTCATATATATATATATATATATATATACACACACACACATATATTTATAGTTATATAGTGGAAAAATACTTTTTTTTATAAAAACGAATTTGATAAATATTTAGTTAATTATTATAATTAATTTTAATGCTATTTTTATAAAACAATAAAATATAAAAATATATTAATAAAAAGCTCACTCATTTTTCAAATATATTTTTTACATGCTTATATTAACAAGATAAATATATATTTGTACATTGTTAGAATATAAATTGTATTAAAATTCTTAAAAATTAAATTACAGTAGAATATTAATTGCTCAAAATTTCAATTATTCAAATTAAATATAAATTCGTCTGATTTATTTACAGTATTTAAAATTATTAACATTCTGCCGTATATTATAATTTATACTTAATTTCTTATTTAAATAAGAAAAAATTATTTTATACCTACTGTGCCGTGTATTCCAATAAAAACACTTATAAACACTTAACTTCACTGATATAACACATTTATATTATACAATATTTAATTTACATAATTGGTTTAACATTTATTTTAAATTGATGTATAAAATATAAGTCATACAAAAAATTGCACTAAAATATTTCAAAAATTTTACCAATGTATATAGTAATCAATAATAACATAAGACCTCACATAATTCAAGTATCAATTGACCCTTAAATACAACTTATATATTTACCTTTCCTACAGTTAATGATCCCTCATGTTCTCCACGTCCAACAAACAAAGGTTCACCATCTTCTGTATGACCTGCAGTTAATGCTCCAAAAGGAATTTCTCCTTCATTAGCTTTTACCCATGTACCAGTGCAGTTACAAAGTACCTAGATCAAATTGTCAAAAACAGTTATTTAGTGTGTTGACTGCAATAAAACCTACACAACTGTATAATATTAGGATACATTTTTATGAATGCCACTAGCATTTACATTGTGTTACTACGTATATACAATATGATAATTATACATATTTTTAAACGCAATTGTCTTCTGTAGCAATAAACTTATAATGAATATTTATTTACTATGATGTATAATTTTAAACAAGTATCACGATATTAGGTTTTTTCTTCGACTTTTTTTCTATAAATATAACGATATATATTTATGAAATGATAATAAAAAATACACGACAATATGAAAAATATAGTCATATATGTGGTTGTTGGTCACACAGCAGTCAACATGTTGAAACCGATAAAAAAATATTCTTACTTCGTAATTTTCCTTTGGATTTTCAACACCACCCCAAGCTACATAGGCTACACCATGTGAAGGAACAAGTTTTCCAGGAATAAGGGCACCATTATGTTCAGCCCTGGCCACGTACAACTGTTCATTGTTCGCATCAAAACCACCAGGTAAAGCGTTTGATGGTATTTGGCCATTACTGGCATAAACCCATTGAACTGGACCAGCAGTTGGTCCATCGAGATTCCAACCAGGTGTAGCTACAGGTGGAGCTAAAAAATAACATTTTATGTTTAAGTACAGATCCAATTAAATTATTTTATATTTCATATAATTATATATAAATATTACATACACAAAATCTAAATGAATTGTAACACAAATTTAACACAAAGGGTATTCCTAACCTTTTCCTTTTAAGGGTTTTGGTTTTTCAGTAGAAATTAATTTGTTCTTAAATTGATCATCAGCCGCACCATGGATAAGCCAATTACCAACAGCCCCCCAACAAGTACGAATACCGTAATGAGAAATGCTAAATGGTGTGGGATCCTTCCATTCAAATAATTTAGAGTTGTCATGAAACACTTCAATAAAACCATCTCTCCAAGAGATGATAAATTTTTTTGGTGTGTCTTTATTCAGAAGTTGAGGAGTGTCAATATGTACCTTTAAACACATCAATTTATAAATTTTGGTTAAATTTATAGACAATAATTTTTTTTCTAATCAAAATAACTTATTAATTTTTTTAATGTGTTAAACTCTTTGTTAAGACAAACATAAAAACAATCGATTATATTTAAAAACTTCATTTTAAGAGTTAAATAACCAAACAAAGCAAAAGTATTAACGATGAGCAAAGAAACAAAATCAAAATATTATGTTTAAAACATTTTAAACCTTATCTGGTGTTTGTTTGTTGTAACGAATGGCAGATGCAGAATTCTTCCATCCACCAAGTAATATCTCTATCATGGGTTCAGATTCTTTAGCTTTAGTAGTTAAAACAATATGTGCATCATTAGCACAATCAACTGAAAACCTTATCGATCCATGAAGGATAACCCTATATATGTACTCCTTACTATCTTCAGTGTTAATGTAAATGTTATCTATTTTAATTCAATTTTATAAATTAATCAACTGAATTTTTTAACTATAAATTAAAATCACGGAAAATGGAAAATAGTAATAGTTTCTACATTCAAAATTATTTAATTATTAGGTAATTCTTATATCAATTTAAACTAAAAGATTTATAAACAAACCTTCAATAGTCCAAACACCTGTAGCTCCCCATCCAGTGCGTACTCCATAAAAGGAAACATTAAGGGATTCTTCATCTTGCCACGACATAAAGGCTTTTTCTTCGCCTTGTTTTCCTACGCCGATAAAACCACCACCCCATTTGATCCAAAATCCACGAGCTTCACCACCATTCAATAGTTTTGGAGTATCGACAATAACCTTATCTGGTTCTTCGTTATTTTTGCGAATTGAAGATTTTGTATTTCCCCAACCACCGAGGAATATCTGTTTTTAAAAAAAAATATGTGAGCATATTCTTTAAAATATTACGATTAATGGTTATATAATTAATAACACTAAAATTCGTTAATTCAAAAATATACATTTTTACTGTATAACATTATATTGATTACCAATATAATAAATTGATAACACACGAATCATGAATGTACAGTTTTATTACTTATACGAAATTTAAATGAAATTAAACTTCGTGAAATAAACAATTATGAAATAAGTATCAGTATTTTTATTCGGTCTATATATTTAGAATTGGAAAGTTTGTGATAATTAAAAACCAACGCTAAAAATAAATAATTTTCTTATTTATTTCCATCTTGATTTTTCAATTTTACTATAGATTATATATATTTTCGACGATAATATAAATAAAAAACATATTTAATTTACAATAATTATTATTTGTGTATATACATAAATGGAATACATTTTATTGTAAATTAAATATGTTTTTAAGTACACGAATTAGTAAAACAAATAATACCTCATATTTGGGCGGTTTATTTTCTGCAGTGGCTGTTAAGGCAATATGAGCATCGTTGGATGCTTTGACGCTAAAGTGTAAAGCGCCAAAATTCAAAGGATTGAATTTATAATCTTGGCTATCAGCTGTTGCTATTTCTAAAACACAAGATAGACGAATTCTCGATATTAAAAATTAAATTAAACATCGATACAATACCAATACGAATTTATAATTGAGTACATATTGGTTATTATTAATATTTAAACCTACTCGTGTATTTGTTTACTAGCTCGTATAATTTAAAACGAAGCCTCGAGTTAATTTCCTTCCAGTTAAAAATGTTACAATAATAGGGTATATCCGAATACGTAACGAAGGAACAATGTCGTTAATGACAGCACACTCTCATTGACGACGTAATACTAAAAGTTACCGCTGTCGTTTCAATTTCCATCTTAATAAACGTAGTTTTAACGTGAAATGTACGGCTAAGTAAATTTCCGATACTACAGACGATGAAGTAGGTACAAAAACAATCACGTCGACGTATTATCAACGGTGGTATATGTAACGACGGAAGTTACAAACGAAATACTTTCGTAAAAAACGGGGAAAAAAAATCAGCCAAAAATAGACGGTCGACGCGCGAAGGGATCAAAATAGTTAATTATACGCCTCGGGACTACATTTAGGGACAAACGCTACAGAAATTCGTCTACAACGTTAAATATAATATAAAAAACGAATCGTTTTCTAACGCGCACGTCATACGCGACGGGCGTATATTGTATTATTTACTCGCGCTCGACGTACCCGTTTTATTGGATAACATATTAATAGTACTCACCCGTAGCCATCCTTTTCGAGTATTGTTCGAACGTTTTCGGTTTTTCCCTATAATCACAACGTCGAACGAAGTACAAAAATATATATAAATGTACGTAGCGAGCGAGAAACGAACAAGTCGGCTATGGTAGAGGTGACGGTGTACGAACTGTGCGACGACGCCGTAGCCATCAGCAGGCGAGGTGGCGTCCGCACCGCCGTCTCGTCGTTACAGTGCTATCGACCTTAAAATTATTTACGGTTGTTTTCCGCGGCTACAGAAGCTGACACGCCGACCGTGTCCATTGTCCTCTACCGCACCTAGTGGCCTTTCACCGACGCGAACAATGGACGCGAAACGTCAAAAAAATCCGACGACACTGCACAATATTTGACGAGAAACGACAATACACGCGAGCGCGCACAAGTGTATTGTTTTTTTTCTTACTAAAAGTTTCGTCACGCGAATTTGATATTTATATATATATATATCGTACAGGGGCGCGTATTTTGAATTTTAAGATTTTTTCATAGCGAAATATAGAGAACGTTCTGGTTGTATCGCAAAGAACGAATTACACGACAACCGTATAATAATATACGTAAGAAATAACACTGTACTCGTGTAACATACATACGTACTTACCAATATCGACTTTATTTCAAACACGTACGTTAAATTTGTTTCGCGTAGTCGCGAAAAGTATTATTTATTTATTAAATTTATTATTTATTAAAAATTAATTACTATCGTTGAGTCACACTCGTTAGCTACAAATAGATTTTCCATTATTGTTGTTACGATTGAAAAATTAATCACTAAGATAAACGTATCGGGTACGCTGTTACGAAGATTTTTAATTAAAAATAAAACAAAATTAAACTAATGTATATATGAATGTTAATTTTAATGTTCGGTAAAAGACGCGAAATATAAATACAAAATATTCTAGATATCGACTTGTCGAAGTAATAAAATTCGATTTGCCTAATTAAATAAAAGTGTAAACGGAATTTTCGCCAATGTTAGTACACACACCGAATTTATGGACTCCGGAGTAGTAATAAATTCGCATATAGTCCTAAAGGTATGTATGACGAATAAATAACAATTCAAAGTCGTAGCAGACCAAATACGGTTAAAAAATTAAACTAGTTGGGTACACGTTTTGAGTTTGATTGCTCGTTTATTGTTCGTGCCATTCTTCTTAATTCAAAAGACGAACAATATTTATAAACAAGAGTTAAACAACTATATCCGACACGACTTTATGCGCTGCGGACGATTGATCGATGACGTTTGACGATAATATTATTTAGGTATACGCGTAATTATTACGATTGGCCATGACGAGTCGATAATCTTTAAACTGTTCGTACACGCATAACGTTAAATGTTTTCTACGTTAGACTTCTTTTGCAAACTTCTTTTCAAAATCTACGATACAAAAATATTAATAGCGACAGTAGTAATAGTTATGAGACCGAACACTACAATTCGAAAACGTTATTAATTTACATAAATTATCAATAAACCCGTTGGTTTAAAAAATGTCGATCAAAAGTCAAAATAATAATAATGATAATAATCAAAAAAAGTTTAATTTATCAACTTGGATCGCAGCGCTACTACTTAAAATATCAATATATAGACGTATTTGGACAAACAGCTTGGGCACATCAGATACCATTCTCCGTATAATTGTAGATGCTCCATTTAATGTTTCCAAATGGTTCACTGCTTCTAAACTTGTACTTAAAAATTGTTCTTGAGATTACGTCCATTTTTTATACTAATTTCGCGATCCATATTATCTAACCATTAGAATCCCCTTAAAAAAGCACTTGATTTCAATATTTGTAATAATCCTTCTAGACGATTACCGCTCTGTTAAAACATATATCATAAAAATAAAGTATATTTTTTAAAACCAACATACTATACTTAATCCAAATTTAAGTGTTACCGCTGAATAACTTCTTTAACTAGTGTTTATTTTTTTTCTTCTTAACAAATACGTTGATTATAAAAAAACATTTCGATTTTGTATATATTAATGAAAAATAATAAACGAATTCGTCGGCGCTGTTTTTATACTACGAATAAATAAATCAATATTTCATTATTACGCATAAAAGTATAACGGAACGTTTACACAATTCGTGTAAAAACTATTACCTATCGCATTATCATTGACGTATTATATAAATACCAAAATGACACGTCATATTGAAAAAAGACCTTAAAAATATTGCCTATTCAATACGCCTTTTCTATATGTTATAAGTCGTATAACGCAAGCTTCATTTAAAAGCGGGATTGGACGTGTTTAGCATAGTCAAAAAGCTAAATTACTTACTCAGAAATCAATTTTTAAACTGTCGTAAGGGCCCGAAATTTGTGCTCGTGACAATAATACGACATTGGCGTTTACTCGTAACAATGTAAGCTAACGTCGTACGACTAATGCTTAAAACGCACACTGTTATTAAAGACACGACGTTTGAGTCAAAACCTAATGGACGTTCAGTTTTTTAATTTCTCTCGAAAAGCAAAACATTTACGGTAGGCATATTTCCAAATAACAATAACCGTCACTTTTTCCATTACTATAGACTATTATATTTTTTAGATCGATATAATTAGTTCGAGTCCTTTCGATAATAATTGATAGTGATGGACTATACGAAATTTGGATAATAGAGTAGAGCGTTTGGACTAAATCAATTTGTGTGTTGTAATATAATTTGGCAAACGTCTTCCCACGTAATGACGTCACAATTCGCAGTACGCGAAATTAAAAAAAGAAATACTACCCACAATACGTATTTGTAGTTAAATTTTTATGCCCCGACGCAAGCAAGGTCGTCATGTACACGGTCTGCTGTCTATGCAGCAGTACGACCGTGGAAAAGTGGAACGGATTATAATTTCTGGCCGTTTACACGAGCGTAAAATGACCACGACGTGATACGACGACATTTATCGAAACGGTCAATAAAATACGACTGGCCTTTAATAAATTAAAAACCACACAAATCGGACACAACAAAAGGATAAATGAGACGATACGCAATTGTCCGCGCTAGCGGGGAACGTTTAGAGAATTTTGTTTTAAAACGGCGGGGACTAGGACGCGATCCAGAAAAATATTTAGAATACGTGCGCGCCTAAACGTTCCAACCTCTACATTTAACGACGGTTAAGAGCGGTGAAACGAACGCCACGTTTACTTTTTAAATCGGAAATTTCGACCGTCCGTGCCACCTCCAAAGTCCGACCGACGAGGTTTGGAACAACGTACCCCGCGGACAAAGGAAAACCGCTACCGGGCTCGGCAGTGCACCTGCACAACAGTCAATGAACAATAATCCTCCCGGTTGAAAAAGAACAACGCGTATACGAGAGAATATAAGAACGATACGAATTCGTGGCGAACCTCGGCCGTTTTTCGCCGTTGATAAAAATTACGGAATAACGGTCGTAAATCTTTTTCGCGAACGCAGTTCCGCGTTTGTTTATTCTAAAAACGTTATTCGCAAAATAAAACGGATACGGTTTTGTTTTTAACGTTCGAATATTAACATTTTCGAGGAACGTAATAAGAGAGTATGGTCCTCTCCCTTTGGATGGGCCAACAATCCCTTTTTTTTGTTCAAATCGGCAATACCCTCACTGGCCCGGAATGCCTGAAGGCAGTACTTTGGACCAGTGAGTCGCCATCGTTTATTGAAAACATTTATAAAAGTTTAACAAAACGATCATCCTTAAGAGTAGACGAGCAATGCGAGCTATCCCCACGTTGTTTTACCTCGTCCCCCGTACATCGAATCTAATTCACAATAATCCTTAGGAACTACCACTTCTTAAAAACTATCACGTGAATGGTGCACTGTGACAAGACAATACCTTACCACGGGGCAACCATTTACATCTTCCGCACGAATTAAGGACTAACAATCCCTTGCAAAATCTATTTAGGGCATTTTCGTAAAGTTAAAGCACGTTAATTTCCCTGCACGAATTTACAAATTAATTTCTTTTTTTTTTTTGACAATAGATAACGTTTATTAAACGTTAAACCATTGTTAGAACTTATGATGGTCTGTTTCATATTATTTACACACCTTACGAAAGTCTTATCGTAACCAACTAATACCACAATATAGGTACCTCTACGTTGGAAATACGTTACGATATTAATATTAAAATATATTTATTTTTCATTTGACGTAAGTAGAATACTAGCTTACGTTAAAATCGTGATTTTTTAATGCTCAAATGTATATGATATCTTTTGTGAAGTACAAATATGGAAATATTAGCTAAGTACGATGTTGACGTCATTATGAAAGATCTGAATGATACTTCAGTTATTGGATTAAGTATAATTAAATTTTTTCTTTCATTTTGTCTTGCGTAAAATATCAATTCAAATTTTATTCCTAACTATATACTATAATTATCGATTATAATATAGTCATATAGAATTATATATAATTCTATATGATTATATTATCTACTGGGTGATGTTGTCTAAGAACAAGCAAACTTGTATTTTATTTTTTAGAGAAAATCTGTTGTAATGGTTAATTAAATATAGTAATTCAACGAGCATAAATTTTCTTGTCTATATTATAAATATATATATATATATAATTAAAAAAAATTACATTTTATATAAAAACAATAATCAAATTTGTTGACGAATAATGTAAATAGATAAATAAAATATTTAAAATATAAATGGCATAAGAAGGGAGGCTATCTTCCTTAGTGTCATATTTTTGTACGAAGAAAAGATTATATAATTAAAATTTTTTTTTATAATTTTACGTAAAACATTTGAGGTCTGGCACATTGAATAGATCAAGATATCCTTGATGGTTGTCCTATCTTGTTGGTTGGTGTGAATAGGTGTAGGTTTCTGAAAACGTCACCAAATACTTGATTTTAATCAACCAAAGGCTGGTATGTATGTAACTCTTTATAACTCTTTTTTTCTAAACTTTTTGTGTTTTAAGTATTTCATAACCAATCTATATTTTATATTATAATTTTCAGGTTGTTTACAGATGTAAAACAAAGATTTTGTACAACAATCAATTAATTATATCCTTACGAAAGTTAAAGAAATTTTCTATATTTCTAATTTGCAGGATGATGCAATATGTTGAGTTTGCTCATTTGCAGGATTGCTGTTTGTTGTGAAATGAATTGGATTTTTGTTGTTGTTGACACTGTCATTATCATTTGAGGCAAAATGGAGTATCTGTAATTGAATAAAAATTAGATTTACTTGATTCTGGTGAATTTTAATTTAATTATAAGGAGGGATTGCAGTATTGGATTGGTTGGAAATGGTTTAGTTTATGATGGTTATTTTTGATACATATATTTGAGGAATTCTTGAATACATTACTTAACACAAATTATATTCACAAGAATACAAATTAGTACACACTTTTTAAAAAATGTTATTAATTGCTTTTAATTAATAGATATAAATTTAAGTTAACTTTAAGTAGTGTTTATAATATAAAAGAATATAAAAAAATTCAATTTTCATATTTTTGTTAAATCAGCTATGAAGAAACATAGACATTCAAAGTATTTCATTAAATGTTTTTTCGAAATATTTTCATTAAAAATTAAGTTTTAATTATTTTATTAACAAACGAGTCTTAAATATCTTTAGATTCTAAATATTGTATGTTAACCTATTTAAATTAAATATTGAATCTAAATTGTGAATCATCTTTTACCAAACAATATTTTCAATTTGTTTACAATAAATTATAATAATTGTAGGGATACTATTATTATTTTTAATTATTCTCATAATTTATAATAATAAATACTTATAACCACATATTACTTACTGCATAAATTTATAATTTACAAATTTTTAGGATGTTCGTCACTTGGACAAAAATAATGTTCATTTTTGACAATATTTATTTCTTTAAGTTCTTGATCCGCTGTTAACGGGTTATTTAATCTAATCACTTCATCCATTAAACTTAATTTGAATTCTAAAATATTTACAAAACCAACAAACTAATTATACTAAAGACATAATTATTTATTACAAACATATAAATAAGTATTAACCTTTTGGGTCAAATATAGCAGTAGTATAATCATAGGAATTACATTCCCAAAATTCTTCTAGTTTAAAATTAGTATCAGCTTGACTTTCCCTAAAAATATTTAATACTATAAGTTACTTGTAATATTAATATAAAATCAATTTTTAGCAAGATAAGTCAATATTCTTGTATTTGCTTTAAACAATATGTACAAATACATATAAAGTAAAAGACTTTAAATTGTATAATACAACTATTTGTTTTCAAATAAATTAAATAAACTATATAAATTATATTGTAGCAAAGTATTATGTGCGTGTTATATATAGCCTCTCTAGTTTATTATCAAACTTAAATAAGTTCAATTCATAAAGTAATTTTAAGCGTTATAGTTAAATTGAAAATTAGTATAATAATCATTAATAATATTGTCATGTTTACCATCATAATATTACATAAATATTGAATATTTACAATCAATTTAATAAGATGAAACTAAATTAGTATTCATTATACATTTATATATGGAAACAGATATAAATATATAATAGGTAAATTTTTTTTAACATAACTAGTTTTTTTACTAGTAATTTACATTTTTTAATGTTATAAAAAAAAATTACTATTTTATATATTTACTTACTCATAAAGATTATATTCCGAAGAGCTATTTAAAGACCAACAGCTACCTAGAAAATTATTGAAATAATTAATAATATAAACCAATATTACTTAAATTGTATTTAATTGAAGATTGTTTATTAATATTCATATATTATCTTATTAACTAGAAACATTTACTTGACCCAACACTTTCATCAAAAGATTCTAAATCATTGAAGTTTTCAAAAAATGCAGGTCCCATAATACGACTTTTATTTAGTGATAAACGCAGATTTTTTAACAACTCTTGATAATTTACCTATAAAAAATAAAAAAATAAAATAAAAATAGCTAAAATTACGATGGATTTATAACTATATTAAAATTATGTCACAGCATGGTCTTTATTTTCATAAATAATAATAATAGTATAATTTTGACTAATTATTATAGATAAAGAATTAGTAATGTTCAATATAATTTTTTTTTATATAACATAAGGCTACTAAAAAAGATTTTAAGTTAAAATGTTTTTTTTTTTTATTGAATTTTTAATAATAGAAGTATGTAAAGCTTTACGTTTAGTTTAAATAAATATATGACTTTTAAGTATAATTATAATTAAAAAATTATTTATAAAAAATAAAAACTATATATTATTCCTTTATATTATGAATATGTCACACTTACTTGAATGCATTGATCGATATTATTTTCGGTAGAAAATACGTTTTGTTCTAAATCAATTGATTTAATATTTGAGTTTAAGTTCCACGACGGACATTCATGTAGTTTATTAGCATATAAGTCTAAATACTGTAGATTTAGTAAGTCTTCTATGATTTTTGGAAATGTTGATAACTATGAATAATAATAATTAATATTCAAATACAAAATATTTACATTTACAAAACATACCCAATTGTTATTTAGTATTAATGTCTTTAAATTTGTCCAACTTTTAAAACATTTGGGAAACTCTGAAATTTGATTGTTTGAAAAATCACAATATTCTAAATTTGTCAATTCACTAAAAGAATCTGGTAGTAACACGATAAAATTATTGGACAAATTCAAAAACTGCAAATTTGGTAAATTGAAATATAAGTATTTTCCAATGTTTGATAAATTAACATCGCTTATGCTTAAAGAAACAAGAAGTTTAGATCGACAGTTAAATACCGATGGCACATTATTGAAGTAATTATAATGTTTTTTTAACATTGTAACTTTATTATCTAAAACGAGGGTTCGAAGGTTCATCAAATGTTTGACGAAATCTAATTTATAAACATCACAATTTGTATTGGTAACATTTAAATTCTTCAAACATTTACTGATACCGTACATATTCAGATAAGGATCTACTTCAATATTTCCTAGACAATCTGTAAATGATATATCCAAAAACTCTAATGAGTTGCACTCTATCGACCATAACCACCGAGGAAAATTATTCAGTTTTAAATTGTTACTGACATTTAAAGTCACTAATTGTTGAACACAAAATGGTTTTGTATTTATGTTCAACAATAGGTTGTGAGACAAATCAAGCGATGTTATAGAGCACATTCCATCAATTAAACAATTGGGAACCATTGTTAATTTGTTATGCGATAAATTGAGATCTGTTAAATGTTGAAATTTGATAAACGATATTGGCAGTGTAAATAATTCGTTTGACGATAAATCAAGTTTAACGATACTTAAAAGGTTTCCGATAAATTCGGGTACTTCGCTGATACTACTATAACTCAAATTTAATTCGGTTATTTTATTCAAACACATATCGATTTCGTATAATTGGGGGATCGAAGAAAATTTCGTTTTTTCCACACATTCGTCACATCCGCAATTGCGTCGATTGGAATTATTCATCTTTAAACGATAATATTTGGAGTGCGAGTAAAATGGCGAACAATACACAATAAACGAATTCAAAAACATGAAAAAAAACCATTAATAATCGAAACACAAATAGGAACTGCTAACATCTATTACACTTACGGAGTTATCGTTAAAAAAATATTCTTAAATTGCCGGTCTTGGACGATAACAATATTGTTAGGAATTGATAACGAACACACTTGGGCCAAAAACAATACACGGAAATGTCAAAAATGTTTTTGATTACGCGATATTCCGTTGGAATCGACCGCAGTTGTTTGAAAAACGATAAGATGTGGAGGACTGATGAAAATTCGAATACGAAAAAGTGTTGCCAACCAACACATACACACACAAAACATTTCGTCGGATCATTTGACCGTACGCGAATAATTATTTAATGATACATCAAAAATATTTCTAAAGTCTAATAGTTTTTACAAAGACATTACATTTTGCTTAATAACACCGTGGAACAAAGTCCTATCAATAAAATGGTAATATTGAATATCTTAATATAATATAAAACACGTATCGTTGCGTCATTGCGGTTATAATTAAAAATGTAATTTTTATTAATTTTCGAACTACGACGAATATTCAAGGCTAAGTTTGACGGTTAATTATAATAAGCAGTTTAAGAGTTA
>JAIPRN010000483.1:60602-82343 GCA_025469175.1 Geopemphigus sp. TES_GeoC_2020 | reverse complement strand
CCGAAGTACTGCCTTCAAGCTTCCCGGGCCAGGGAGTGTATTGCCGGTTCAAAAAAAAAAAAAAAGCCAGTTTTGGGTGCGCGGGATATTTCGGTTCCGATTATTTTATCGCGCGATTTTCGGGTACGACCGTAACCCATTTTTGATGTGCCGAACAACCGATTTCTTCGTATCCGTTTACAAATACGAGGTGTGACGATTAATGGGACTGATTCCATAAAAACCGTATATTTAAAAATTATTCTACCTACCTTCTTCAACCAGAATCGGCCGTCGTAAATCGGGGACGACACCGAGATATGTCGGACTCATTAAGGTCCGATTTTATTTGGAACACACTCTCGGTGATGGGGAAGAATCTTCAATCTCTCTCGCGCGCGCGCGTGTCTTCCTCTTAATTAGCCGAACTACATTGCCGGCGCACGTGCGACGCCGGTCCGCCGTTCTTCGGTCGCTACGGACCATCCCTCGGCCGCCACCCATCGGTCCATCAACGACGACCGAAAGACACCGTCGCCGTCGTCCGGAACGATAAAACAGCGGCCGTCCTGTATGTACGTTACTTTTCGGTTCGTATCTACCGTTCCGATCGGGCCGCGGCGGTCGGATGGTTTCCATTTCGAGAAAACGTAACGAAAAAAAAAAAAAAAACCCGAAACCGGATTTTAAAACTCCTCAACGTTCGCTACCGCGGAACACGCGCCTGGTCCGTCGGCCGTTACGGAACCGGAACGGTTTTGCGTACGCGGACCGAAAACTGCGACGAAATGTATACACGACACGCGACGGTCCGGACCCTTTGGAATTCTTTGGCTCGTATGACGCTCGTTCCACGTTCACTGGCCTGCCGCCGCACAAGGTAAGCCGCCTTAGTCCAATACTTTTTAATGTTTACGCGAGTATTATTGAAGAGCATCTTTCGAAACTTGGTCATCAATGTCTTATTTACGCCGACGGATACGGTTGTTTTCTCCACTGATAAGTCCTTCAATCTTGCTACCGAATATCTAAACTATGCCCGTAAAGATCTAAAATCTAACAAGTATCGTTGGAAGTCGCCCCCGAGAAACGCGAATCTACGATTTTTACTCGACGTGAATATCAAAATCAAGTCAGCGTACCATACCGGTTACTAGTTGCCGCTTGGACGTGTTACCCGGTTCACGGTTATCCGAGATCCGGGCATTTGCACGAAAACGGCGACAAAACGTATGCACGCGACGGTCCGGAATCCCTTTGGAATTTTCGTGTCCCCCCCCATACACACACTAGTTTGGTCACCTCGGTGGTTCGACGACGCATATTTATTACGAACATTTCCGTTTCGCCGACCGACGTACGCCAGTTATTCTTGACGACGAGTTTTTTGAAAACGCTCGTTCGGGCCCGACGACGGAAACGCCACGACGTGAGCCCAACAAAGGTTGACGTCGAAAACGGGCCAAATAATTACTGTACGTATGTATACATATAGTTTTAGTAAAACTCCAGAAATGTTTACGTCGCCCCGTTCCCGTCGTAAGCGTCCGGAACGACTCCATCTTTTGAACTCCTCTGGTAATTACCGACACCTTGTTCCCTTCGTATTTACCGCGTTACCGTCGATCCGAATTCCGATTTCATCAACCTTGAAACCGCCAAGCGGTTTACTACACACGTTCCGCCTTCCGGTTTTCGTTGTCGGTTCGGTGGTGGACGGTTGATTATATCGCGTTTGTTATATAAAATAAGAAATACGAAATAACGAACAAATCGAACGACGGTTATTATTTATTTGAACGATAAATCCGATAACATGCGCGCAGATGCGAACGTTTGCCGATCCGTGGTCTCGTGTTTCGTCGCCGAATAATACGTTTTCGTACACACCGGGGAAGTGTTACGGTTGTGCGCGCGATATTCCTAATCGATTACGAAAAATCTCCGAATAATAAGTAAAAACGACCGGCCAACAGAATCGGTTAGACGCTTGGGTACCTAACTAAACGCCGTGCGTACGAAAAACGTTTCGAAACATTTTCGACGGCCCTCAAATCGAATAAAATACCGCGTCGCGTTCAACGTGTTAGCCGTCCATTCGTTCGATTACGGAAACGTTTGTATAACCTAAAGCGTCGGCAAAAGGCTCTACAAGTATATCAGTTTGCAATTCGAAAATTAATCGACTACAGTTAATTGGCGTTCACGAAATACATAGTGAACGGTTGATACGATAGCCGAACGTACGTCCGCAAGCCTTACATAAGTATCTTTCGTAGAATATTTCGACTTTTCCAAATAAATAACGAATCAAAGAACTATAACGAACAGCCAATTCTTTCGCGATAGTTAACAGAAAAAATTTCGCTTAAAATGTATATAACGAACGAAGTATTTTTCGACGGTTATAACAAAAGTGCCTCCAATTGTATATTTCGAAGCGTTTTTCTCGGTTTTTCGACCGGTTAAATGTATCCTTTTACACGTATTAAATATACAAACGATAAAATAAATTTTTGTTAAATTAAAAAATAGGAAAAGGGGGGGGGGTTAAGCACATAAAAAAAAAAAAACGAAAACTTTTGAAAAATTTAAAACGGGACGGCGATATGTTCTAGAAAAAGTAACGACGCGAACGTACCTCGACGAATTGTTAACGAACGACGACGGCGTTAATATTTACTCGGCTCCGTAAATGGAAACGCGGTCAACCACTGTCTACATTTAAAACGACGTCGTTGACTTCTAGTTTAACGTCCGAATTGGTCCCGGCCCTGTCGCCGGCGTCACGGACAGTCTACGTCACGTTAAAAAATTACCGCTCGCTCCGGCGGTCGACACGATCAACTTACGAACACTCACAAAGCGGTCCTAACGCCAAGTCGATACGGTCCGTTTGGCGTTCAAAATTTTCCGCACTATGGTATGGTTCATGGCCGCGATATTTTTCTCCATGGCCTTCCGGTTGATGAACGACGACGCCACCAGTTTGCCTTTGGCCGGCACCGGCTCCTTCTTCATGGGCGCAGTGTACGCGTTGATCACGTTCAAGCACTTGACTCTGTTTTTCTCTATTTTCGCCAATTTCGCCAAGCGCCCCGCTTCGCTTAACCGTTCGGTACCGCTGCGGGCCTGTTTCCGTTTCGGCGCGATATAGAAGAGATTCTTCTTGTTCACCAGCCTACCGTCGTTGTTCGGTTCGCGTACCGTGGCTGACCCCGACGAACGGTCGCCGGACGTGTCCCTGCTGTCTGCGTTGTCGTACGTCGTCGACGATTCCGTCGCCGACGACTCTGTGGCCGACGTTTCCGTCGCCGACGATTCCGTCATCGCGTACACGTCGGACGAACGTGATTCACGCAGTGGCGTCGACACCGGTGTTGATACGTTCGCGTCGGTCTCGCAAAAGCCGGGGAAACAGCGGAGTTTGCCGTCTCTCGATACGACCCTGCGATCGTCGTCCCTGTTCGTCGATTTGACGGCGGCAGAACGTTTCAGCCGCCACATAGCGACCGGAATCCGCGACGGTTTCTTTACTACGTCCCGGTTCTCGCCGGCCCCCAGGTCCCGTTTCGTATCGTATCCGCTATAGTCGGTACTCGAGCCGAGGTCGGTATTGGAGCCGACGTCGGTATTTGAGCCAACGTCGGTATTCGAGCCGAGGCCAGTATTTGAGCCGACGTCGGTATTCGAGCGGACGTCGGTTTTATTTCTTCTGTTGTTGTCGCCGTTGCCGCTGATGCTGCCGTTGCTATTGTGGTCGCTGATGCTGCTGTTACTACTGCAGCTGGAAAAATTCGGCCATTCCGGGAGCGTGAAATAGTCGCTGATTGGACCTTCGACGTGTTGCGCCCACGTAGTCAGCCGGTTACCCAGTCCTCGGGTATCGGTAACCTTGCTCTTCGACAATCCGAAACTGTCCATATCGTACCGGATTTATTTGTACGTCCCGTCGTCGCCGGATCGTTAATAGTTCGCCCGGTATATTGGACGCGAATAGTGAACAGGCGGTAATTTCTCTATATTCGACCGAGAGTGCGGGCCGAAAATTGACCACTACGATTTCACCGTACGGTATTGTAAATATTGTAATGTTTAACGACGTCCGGGTCGCTATCGTTTTTATTTTCAGCCAGACCGTTGGGCGCTCGCGTTTCCGTTATGTACTTACGTTACGCGGTAAAAAGATTCGCCGCACGTGCCCGTATTATTACCGGAAAAATCAATCACCCACGGGCGTTCGATATTTCAGATGTCTTACTAAAACGCGCACTTGGAGGCGCCTTGACGTAAAAGTCCGAAAAATAAAGTATTTTCGTTCGAGAAAATATAGGAAAAATTTCCGAATATTTTGATCGTTGCTCGGGGTATATTGTATACTGCGTTTCGAGAATACGAAACAAATTTTTTTTGCCATGGGCAGAAAGAAAAGTGTTCTCGAGATTACATCGCCGAATGTTCGAACACGTACAGAGAACGCCTAACGAATGTTAGTGGGCGCAGGCGCGCAGGGTCATATGAATCGAGTTACTTAGAGTAACTGGTAATTGTAAATTATTAATAGATTCATTATATATTTACTATTTCAGCGTTATCGACAAATTCCACACTTTTTGTTTGAGGCGTATTCAGTCCATCAAATTACACAAACGATATTCTGAAAATCATAATTTATTCGTGATAATGTACATCATAAAAAAATGTTAGCATTTAGAATTTTGTATGTACACTAGGTCAAATAAGTCTGTTGCTACATTCCTTCGATAAAATAAAACGATAATTCGAAAGTTTATAATTTGATATTTTTAACAAATATTTATTCAGAAACACGGTAATATTTATTTAAAAAAAAAATAAACCGTATATAAAAATTATTTTATTATTTAAACGTATATTTATAAATAATTTTACGAAAATAACAGCGAAAAAGTTTGCACAGAATAACGTTAATATTTTTAACTCAATACGATTTAATAATAATCGTCACTTAATCCTAACACTGGTCAGCACTCATTCTATTGTCAATAATATTAGAGTAAATATTTGATTATTGTTAGTCCGTGAATATAATTTTGGCTTTAGTTCTTGAGATAATTAACACCCCGTTGAATAATACAGTCAATACGAGTATATATTTAGGCCATAATCACCATTACAAGGCGGCCTTTGGGTTGGCTTGGCTTTGGACAGCTGGTCTGAGAGCGGTAAATCGTCATGACAAAAGTCCGATAGCTTCCCCCAGGTTGTTTCGTGAGTCCGACGATGGGTTGTGGCCGTCTGGTTGACGTGTTGTCGCGAGTGGACTGTGATCGGAAGACGTATCGTTCATGTTCTCGACCATATTTATTGTGTGTCAATGAATGGTGTTCCACTGGCGACGTCCTTAGTAGGCTTTAGTCGTTCGTCAAAGTATTCGAGAATTTTCGCGTATTATCTCACGTGTTTGCCAACTGTTTATTTACCTGTTTTTTTTTTTGTACACGTTTGAATTCGTATAATTGTGTAACATAATACAATAAAGTACAATAAAGAAAACTACAGCGCAAAGTTCTACTACCTTGTGCGTATTTAATCGCCTTTTTTATTCTGGAACACCTTGGACTGGATTACACACGCCACTATATCGTTTTCAGAATAAGAACGCACCTTGTTCGTACATTCGATTGATTACCGAAAAAACTCTTGGACCCCCTGGCGAACGCCGGATGTTGTGTGATTGAATATTAATTATCGGTCGATGTCGTAGTTACGACGACGAGACGATAATTGTCACCATAGATCCGCGAGGATATTACGCAGAATACTAAAATTTTTCTAATACACTCCTGTTGAAATCGATTGGGATATATATTTACCCCACACAATTAATCGTGTTATTTTATGCGCAAATATCACGAATATGGGGAAATTAATTTTAAAAACTTATAATTTTAGTAGGGCCGATAAATTATTTGTTCTTAATATTAGGTAAAATTAAAACTTGATCTATTTTTAAAATTGTTATTCCTCTTATTGCAAGACTCGACACGTATTATTATCGAGGATGACGAAATTTGTAATTCGTTTTACATGATTTATTGACTTGTGGGGCTATAAAACACACAGAGTAAGAATATAACCCCAAAGATAACGTAATTTTAAACAGCTATCAAATTTATGGTTAGGTTGAGGACTAAAATTTATTAAATAATTAATACATTTTGTCAATAAAAATGTTTTAACAATATTAAATTCTCTTACCTTTAATTCTACAAATTGTTCAACATTATTGTTGTAGTTTAAAAGTTATGAATAACAAACCAAAAAAGAGACAAAGAATATAGATAATGTGAAACATAAGACTTGAAGGCGAACGAGAGATGGACGGAAAGAAAAGAATAGAAGACCGTGATTAACAGAAGTCCATCAAAGTTGAGAGAAACTTTCAAAGCCTAAAAGAAACAAGTTTAAAATCATAAATAATATCGATATTTCGTTATTACCGTTTCATAATATATAAAATATTTGTAAATAAAATTAATTCCAATTTTTTAATTTCGTGTAACTTGTATAGTTAGGTATATTAAGAGTTAAAATATACTTATATTTATCGATGTTCTATTTTGTTATAGTCTTAAACATAATAATATAATTTGATATCAATCATAATACAATAAAAAAGTGTCTATAAAAAAAAAACTTTTAACTATTTAGTTTGCATGAAAAATATAAAGCTCATTAACGATTAATTTATATATATTGGTTATTTTATCATTCGTCAAGTGATATTTATGAAAAGTGAACAGAAACATGATATTCTAAAAACTTATATTACCTTTCAAATATATTGTTCGACTAATAATAAAAATGTTCATCTATATTTATATAGGTAAGCGCGTGTAAAGCTTATATTCGACAATAAGAGATCGTCTAAATCTGCACGTGGCAATATTTAGTCGAGTAACAAAAATCATTATTGATCCACATACTAAAAGAGCAACTGAAGTGGAATTTATAAAAAAGGGAAATAATAGAATAGTATATGCTAGTAAAGAAGTTATTTTATCTGCTGGTCCGATAAATTCACCACAACTTTTAATGTTATCTGGAATTGGACCAAAAGATCATTTAAAAAAAATTGGGATACCAGTTATTCAAGATTTACCAGTAGGACAAATTGTATTAGATTATTATGGAACAATTGGTAAATTTTCATTGGATACAACGCGGATTTGTATTATAAAATTTAAAAATATTTGCAATGTCTATATTAAATTTCAATTATATTCGTTTGGATTTTAAAATGAGGTTTACTTAAATTCTTTTTGTTTAAAAATTATAGTTTGTTGAATTTAAACTGTTAACATGTATTGTTCATAATACGAATACCACAAACGTATTTTTTGCCGTTTTCAATGTTTTTTCTAAACATATAATATTTAATGTCAATAAATTATAATCTACTTTATTCGAATTAACATAGCGTTGGAAATTATATATATATATATATATATATATATATAATATTTTTGATAGGTTTGGAATTCAATATCAGTCAAACAAATCCGGCAATCAATGAGAATACTGTATTCAATCGTAAACTACTTGAAGAATGGTATATACATGGCCGAGGACCACTTACGGTACCTGTAACAGATGGTTTAGGTTTTATAAAATCACCGTCAGGCAAAGACCTCAAAATTATTTTAATACTGTTAGGAAAAATCCCAAATTCATTTATCATGGCTGTTATGTTACAACAACCAGACGCTCGTGGAAGTGTAATTTTACGAAGTAAAGATCCGTTGCAGCCGCCTATAATGTCTTATAATTATTTCGACAATAAAAGTGATTTAGACGACAATATATATGGTTTAAAATTTATTATGAAATTAATAGAGGAAACACAGGCATTTAAAAGCGTCACACCTACACTGAATCCATATCCAAACTGTGCTCATGAAATATTCAAATCCGACGATTACTTGATATGTTTGTCAAAACATCTGACTTTTAGTTATCAGCATCATTGCAGTACATGCAGAATGGGAGACGTTGTGAATAGTAAATTACAAGTAATTGGGGTTGAAGGCCTCAGAGTGATTGACTCTTCCATATTTCCTGTTATTCCAAGTTCACATCTTTATGCGCCAACTTTGATGGTCGGTGAAAAAGGAGCCGATATAGCCCGAAGCTATTGGTCATAGACTCGTAGTGTTGTTTATAAATATGGGACATTTTTATTATTAATATATTTAAATTATGGTAATTCTTATATCGATTTTATATATAATTATTACTACCAGCGATTACTATTATTTTTATTATTATATTATTAACAACAATTAGTTTTACAATATATATATATGCTTGTTATATGTCAATATATTGTATTGCATAGTGTGAATAGAATAAACTGACGGAAGGAACAATAACGCGTTAAACGCTTTACCGCGGTCATGATAATTTTTTTCTGAAATACATAGCCTTAAGTTCCTATAACTTTTAACTTATAAACGTCTTAATGCCTGCGATTTTTCATTCCCCAAACACTTAAAAGGAATAAATTTATATGTTAGACTTATCTGCAAAAAATTATCTTCATTACATACACATTTATTATCGGTAAAAAATATTAGAATTTCGTATAATATTTTATTTTGGAATTATAACATATTATAGAACTCTGGTATTAATCATTTAATTGAGTAACGTGGTTTGTAGAAAACAAAATTAATCAAATATACTCAAAATCCAATTTGTATACGTTAATCGAAATCGAATAATTAAATGATTATTTTGTCGCTAAATTCTTCAAATTTTAAAAAGCTGTTTCATAAGACTATATGATGAAAAAACAATTAGATAACGATAGTAAAAAACGCAAGATTCGATTATGTAATTGTGATGGACAGGGAAGAAAAAAGAATGTAAACCGAGAGAAATAGAAGGCTACAAATTGTTAGTGGCAAAACCTTTTGAAAGCTAAGTAATAAAATAAACTCGTATTATTAAACTCATATTAACTATTACGCCGCTAACTCGTACGCTGATATTTCTGCGTCCGGTTATATTCGCGCACAAAGCGAATATCCTACGAGGAGATGGTTAACAACGCGATCATCCTCTTAACGTTATAACATTACTCGGTATTTAAGTTGGGGAAGCGGATTCCATTGAGTGGTTCCTTCGAATTAGGATGGGTGGTAAATGTCCTAGAGATTCCGATCCGGCGAATACGGTGGACGGTTAAGGCGTAAAGCTTAACTCGTATTTTCATAGTAGCGCGACGTCTAGGGCGGCGCTCCGATATAATGTCGTGCGTTGTCTGTACTTATTGGACTCGCCGCGTTGCGATCTTTCTGACTCTTCGGCTATTTACAAATTAATCATTTTTAAATTTGACTTGTTACATTAACTTTCTATAAAAGTTTACGCGTAAGTAGTATATATTAGCTAATAGGCTAACCTATTACTTTTTTTTATTGGAATTTCATGATATTTCTCCTTTTTCTTTTTTAATGTATTGGTTCCTTCTATTTTGTCAATGACATACACTATAAGGACGATTCCAACAAGTATGATACAAATTATAATGTCGATAGACATGTGAACTAAAAGCTTCGAAAACGCTTTTGCTCGAGGACTGTCTTTATAATATGTCCACACTGTCGTCGGTATAGTTAACAGCAACTGAATAAAGTTAATAAAGAAACCTTTTGCAATATATTTAATCAACCACATATTCATAATATATTAGTTAAAACAGTTCATTTTGCAAATATACTTAGATTTATGTTTTCGACGTAAAACTCATATGAAGATAATTACGTATATTGTAAAGACAAAGAATATAATTTATTTAGCTACAAATTAGAATTTGTTACACATTATGTTTCAAACAAACAGTATAGTTTTATTGTTATTTTATAATAGTTATTATGTGTTACGAATCAACATCCTACCAAAAAATATTTCAAATAAATACCTTTCCATACGTAGTATTTATGCCTTTAGATATATCCAATATAGGCTTATTGTTTGTATCGTCTCTTTCATTCGCTATAGGGCTCTTGGTCTGTTTACGAACGAATAATTAATTTTTAATTTAATTCATTCCATCGACTAATATACGACTTATTCGTAAATACAATAATAGTAATTACTATTTGTATTGGGATTCTATGATTTGTACTCTTTTTCTTTTGTAATATATTGGTTTTCTCTATTGCGTTAATGAGATGCAATATAATGATGATGGCAATACGTATCAAATAAATTATAATATCGATAGATATAAGAACTATAAGCTTTAAAACCGCTTTTGCTTGAGGACTGCCTTTGTAATATGTCCACAATGTAATCGGTATGGTCAACAGCAACTAAATAAAGTTAATAAATAAACCATCTATAATACATTTAATTAACCACGTATTCATAATCTATTAGTTCAGTAACAGTTCATTTTGCAAATATATTTAGACTTATGTTTTCGACGTAAAAACTTATAATACGAAGATAATTACTTATATTGTAATGGCGATGAATATAATTTATTAGGCTACAAATTAGAATTTGTTACACTTTATATTTCAAACAAATACGCGTTTAATTCTATCATGATTTAATACAAACATTAGATAGACACGAACGATTTGCATATGTTGAAGTCAATAATTCTACTTACGAACTGCAGCAATCTTTGAATTATTTGGATTATCTTCATGGTTCAAAGTATTACTGTTTTTATTTATGTTTCGATTTGACTCGATTATATTTAATCGATCGTAATTAAAGTGAATCAAGTTAAAGGATTTCAATTTGAATTCACACTTCTTTTCGGAATAAACTGAATAACGAAATCTTTTTCGTTTATATCGTGAGTTAAAATAAATATATTAACCTAGGCAACGATATAGTTGGTCGATTGTAATTTTATATATACACATACGAACGCGTTGTAGCCAGAAAATTGTTAAATCGAACGTCATATAGAATCTATGGCTATTATTACAAATATGTGATGGTGCGAATTTTTGCTTATTAAGTGAAGCTTTACTAATAATTTTCAACTATTTTTCGGAACAAACGGGTAATATATTTGACCTACATATTGTTACTTCTAACCACTTCCTTTATATGATTACGAAACGAAAAAGCACTCTAACAAGCAATGTGTACGTTATTGGCAATAAGTCCTATGGTTTTGAGGATGACAGCCAGGAGGATAACAACCAGTCTGGACGGCATGAATCACATAGCGTGTGTTATCGTTTTTGTCTTGAAGAGGACTTGTGTACATAATGTAGTGTTATACGTTTAGGAAAATTTCGAATATACAACCGTGTGTTGGAGCAGACGACCGCTCACAATTGCGGGTGATCTGTTTCAGCGCGACAATATAGAGCGTGTTCACAAAAGAATACCACAACTTAGAAAATCTGTAACTTTAAAACTAAACAACGTCAAGCGTGCAGTCATCTACCGTCATGTAGAAAAAGCTCTTAAGTTTTTGTTAATTATCGTTTAATTCTCGACCTTTACAATTTTATATATGGCTCCTATAATCCCTAAAGCCAATTAATGAAGATCAGAGAACGGAATTGTGTGATTTCATTCTTGCCAAAAACCAGAAGCTGATGATTCGTTTCTCTCAAGGATGTTGGTTTCGGTCGCGTAATCGAGGACGCGTTTAATATTATTTTTGATCGTTTTAAACCAAGAGCCGTCGAATTTTAGGAATTTTATAATAACGCTAACCCCGGTGAAGAATAAATAAAAATCCCGCGAAATACGATCAGCTGCTTCGTATTTTCTGCCGTCCCGCAAATTCTGAAATAATGGCGTTATCGTTCGTGACTGGAGACTAGACGTCTTTTATTATACTGTGTTTACTCGGAACACGCGAATATCACCGAAATCAACCATGGCGGTTGTGAATACCAATTACAGGAAGAGAAATAAATCGTTAAGTGTGCTAGGAAATTACGAATGTTTCGTTATTACGGAAGTCTATCAGTTTTCTGTGGATTATAACAAAATACATAATATAAATAATATTCATAAATATATATAGTTTTATTTATTTTCTTTCAGCGTGGAAATAAAACAGTACGGCTACATAGATGATAATATTACATCTATATTTGATTTATTCTTATATAATTACATACTAAATATATGTACGTATGTGTTCGACGAATCGACGAAAAATGATAAATAGAAAAACTATTTTTTATTTATACAAATTAAATATAATAACCGTTTTTCGATTCGGACATAACACAGTGATGAACAAAAAAAGTAGATACATACACGTACACGTACAGTTCTTCGGACAACGACGTATTTAAAAAATAATTAATCTTATATAAATCGTTAAATTAATAATCACATGTGGTTTTTGTTAAAACGTAAAGGTTGGCAAGATATGTTTTCGACGGTTTTTTCCGTTCGTTTTCAAATTAGGAAATTCCGTTCACCATTTTTTCTTTGGGTTGTTCTATCGACAACACGCCCGTGTCTTTCTCCTGAAACCAAACGGTTATTAGGCGCCGTACACCGAAATCGGTACACGATTACGAATGTCACGTCAGTTACCTTTTGTCCAAGCGTCGTCAGTTTCCATCCGCCTTCACCGTCGAAGTGCAATATATGCGAATGGAATTTCCTAAAACGAATTATATTCCCCTTTAGTGACCGCTATAATTCTTCACGAAATCGAAGTGGCCCGTCGACGTTGCGAATAGCCGAATGACAGGGAGCGAATAACTATCGAACTTGTAAGGAGTAATTATCGTCATAATATTTCTTCGAGTGTGTAATCAAACCTCCGTGGCTTTTTCGTGTTGAACCATATGAACAATTTTTCCCTTCGTTCGGTTTCAACACTTTAACGAGCTTAATAAAAACGACGTTTCTCGAATAATATGTTTAAAATTAAAATGTCCACGTACCATCGATTTTTTAGTCAAAGTAAGTATAACACAACAATTATTATGGGCTATCTATAGCGTTTATGATTCTATATTATTTTTAACGGATACATTTTATTAAAAAAATAACCATTACTCGCGGTAAAAACCGTAAAACGTTACGATTGTAGTTAAAAAGTTTTAAATGGAAATACATGACGAATTCACCCATTACAGAATAGTAGCCGGTTTGTTTTATATAGATAGAAAAAAGTTATTTTTAATTTTTCTGAAAATAATACGTAACGTAGGGAATATTTTGATTTACTAATAAGTGATCGGCTCTTTCACCGACGACATTTTTTTACGTCTATTTTGTGTGTAAATTCGTTTCGTTATCAATAACCGTGGTTACTTGGTTGTTTACTACGAAAATCGGATATATACATATATATAAACAATTTCGATATGTACGTTTTGTTCTCCGATTTATATATTACTCCTTGATTATTGCGATTACGGCGAACAGTAATAATACGTTAAATCGCGAGATTTAATTAAATTTTCGGAATAAAAAATACAATCGGGCGAGCGTTCCTTATTGACCGGGCGACATAAACTTCGCCGATCCAACCGGTGTCGTTCGTTCGTGTTGTCACTTGTACTGTTCATTACCTTCTATTTCCATCCCGTCGTGCATTATCAACTTTTAATGGCTCAACGAATCATTCTCGAATGATCTTACCCGAGTTTATCGATATTTTACGGCGGATATACACAGGGGGGGGTTGAAAGGAGGTGCAATGGAGGCGATCGTCCATTCCCTAGACGAACCTCGTACCGACATTTTCCGTATTATATGATCGAATACGTTTTATCGTTATTAAATAAAAATTGTAACGTAAAACGTAATTTTGGATATCGATTTCAATTTACGTGGAGAACGAATGTATAATGTAATTATACGGGCCTATTCAGTGGTATACGATATTCTGTATATTATGTTCGATACTGAAATCACGTGTGTGTGTGCGCGCGGGCGATAAAGACGTTTAGTTCCGGTTATTGAACTTGAAAACTTATTTCACTTTAACGGTAAGTGTGCCGAGTGCCGACATAAGTTTCTCGGCCGTAAGTCGTCTAAAAACGCGAATAAGGTCCACCACGAGCGAAAAAAAGAATTAAACGGTCTTTCACGTCTTGTTTTATATTCGTTCGGATATCTGCGTGGCTATCCGGGAATGTTATGATCGGCGACTGATCGAGGAAACCGCCGTCTCGAGTTTACACTTTAAAAACGTATCTATGGCGATCGATTTTTGAACACGAAATTGAAACAGCAAAATTACGCGTCGAAAAGAAAAATGTAATATATATAAAACGTATTCCGTTAATTCGCCCCCCGTCCCGTCCCGTTCCGTCCCTTACGATAATTCTCCGGATTATTAAAAATTCCTCGGTATATCAACGGTCTTTCAGCCGTTCAATATTACGCGGGAAATAAATACTAGAGAATAATTCTATCATTGTCCATTTACCATAAGGACGGCCTGTGGGTGATGGTAAGTAGTGTGATACCGGAGTCCTTAGCGGATTGGTACATGTCACTTTCGACGTCTATGCTCACAGCGCTAGTGCACTCGTCCAACAGGGCGAACGAAGGCCTGGAAAATAAAGGGTAAAAATAAACTATCCCGGTTTTGTCCGTTTCAAAATGAAATATACGCGAACTCGAAGCTTCGTTAGAAGTCAATCATACGCCGGCGTCGAACATGTAACACCTGAATACCCGTCAGAAGAACCTCAAAAGTTCGAGTGCGCCGTGGTTTTTATTTTTCGTGACGAATACGTTTTTCATCATCGCTGCTTTTTGTTCATTCGTCTACGTTCTCCGGATGACCGTTGGTACCTACTCACCGTCATAGCTTCAATTCCGGCGTCACTTTTCATCTTTCCTAGCACGCGACGTTCCCATCATTCTCCTCATATCATGTCGTTCTCCATGCGTCGACCACACGTATACATTCAAACTTCGACCTTCCTGGTTCCTCGAGTGCCTTATCTGCCGCCCCAACACAACGAAGACGTCCTCCTCATACGTTGCCAGTTTCGCGATCGTATTTCATAGGCATTTAGCTCGCGCGCACTCACTTATGGTAGAATATCCGGGCAAAAGCCATCCTCTGTTTTTCGCCGCCGGATAGAACGTCCTTCCAGTCGGCAATCGCGTCCCAACCGCCTTCTCTTTGCACCAAATGAGATAGGTGCACTCGGGCAAGGCACGCCTCCAAGTCTTGTTCGGTAATACCTTTGGTTTGCATGTCAGCTAGGGTGTCTGGATAAATGACTTGTTCTTTCAAGCTTCCGATAGTCATGTACGGCCTGCGTGGTACGGAAACACGAAAAACGGTCGTTTTAATCTATTAAACGCGTATTGATTTTACCGTTAACGAATCTCGTTTTTCGAACCGTTGCCCGAGCGTACGAGCATTTTTTTCGTTTTTAAGAGCGTTTGTAAAATTGTAGCGACGTCGAATATATCGATTCGTGAACCGAAATAACTACGAGCATAGTTAATAACACGACGATATTCGTTACTGCGCGAGATAATGTTCAGTGTCAACAATGGATAGTGAACGTCGCGAAATCGTACAAAAAGTGTTCGTTCGAACACGAAACGTTTATGGAATGGAAATCGCCATTAGACATTCGTTAACTATACGCGCGTTCAGCTGTCCGTGCCGTGGACATTAGCCGTACACTATCGCCGGCGTAACGAGGAAATTTAACGTTTCAGATGAGGTTTGTGAGGACGGGGATTAAATAAAAACGCTAGCCGCTTTCCGTTTCCGCGGTGACTTCTAATTTAACACGTTGTTCGCCATCGTTCGTTAAACGGCCGCGGGACCTTCGGCATTCGTAGTACCGATTTATTCGTCGGCCGGACGGGATGGTAAGTCGCAAAGGACACGACCAATGTCCACGGACTCGGTGATCGTTGTATTGTAAAATATACCTTTGCGGTATGTAAAACATGCAACAATTCGGCGGCCTGATCAGCGTGCCGGCGTACACGGGCCACAGTCCGCTCAGGACCCTGAAAAGGGACGATTTGCCGCAACCGTTGGGCCCGGTGATCAACAGGTGTTCGCCGGGTTTCATTGTCATCGTCAAACTGGCCACAACCACGTCGCTGTTGGGCGTCACTATGGGCACGTCGTACAACGATATACTGCCGTCTGGACTGTTCTTTACGACGCCTGAAAAAACAAAACGCCATCGGAGAACCGGACGACCCTAAATTAATTTTCACACTCGCCGAACCGCGTAATCGTCGAACAGATTAAATGTTAAGACGATTGGTATTCCTGCAACGGTACACACACAACTACAACACCCTGGTTACATAAAACGAAGTCGGTGAAATGAAAGTAGATTCTCGACGGCGTCGAAAGTAACCGGTTTCCGATAAATTCGTCACCACAATGCGGCAATTTACGCGTAATCACGTTTCACGGAGAATTATGGGTCGCGCGGAGCCTTAATTATTTACTGTTCCTATTATACAAGAGTTTAGAAAAAACGATTTTGGAAAAATGGCGGGATCGTTGGGGTAGATGGACTTATGCCACGTTGTTGGACGTTAAGAGACGTGGGTCACTATATGTCGCAGTTCCTGACTGGGCACGGCGACTTCAACGCCAAATCGAGCCCGTTCCGTCTAGTCGGGGACGCGGCATGTAGGCGCGGATTAGGTGACGAAACAGTGGAACAACACTTTCCATTTGAACGCACCGTTCGCGAGTACGAAAGGGATAGGTTAAGTGCGGCGGACGCGAGAAGTTGGCCGTGTCAAACCGGTGTGTTTCTTCTGGACACGAGGTCGAATTATCTCTCTTTGGTTAGGTTCGCTAGAAAGGCGCTAAGGGCTATAAAAAAAAGGTCTCGATCAGGAACGACGAACGGTTCATGTGTGAGTTTTATCTTGACGATAGGTCCATGGCCCACCGCTAGCCGGCATGGAGGAAAAAGCGAGTTCCGGGTTGATCCATCAACGTCAACTTAAAACCTAGCCGGGGGAATACCGAGCCACACTACGCGCCGGATCGGCTTGCCGGCTCGGAGCTAATGTCCGACATCGGTTGAGAAGTCTATCTTGGCTGTACCGTGGCGGCTGTGGAACAGGCGTCAGACAGTAGAATCTCCAACCGACTCTCACCCGACGGGGGTTCAAACGACGTACCGGCCCGAGAATACGGTATGGGTATACCTTCTATGGATCCGGCGCTGGTGGTCCACAGACGACCCGTGACTTAGTCACGTGGCGGCGTCGTACCTTCTGTATGACGCTGTTGTGGAATCGCTCGGTCTATGAAAACCCAGGGAATTATCTCGTGTTCGTAGTATAACGAAATTCGGTCGTACTCGAATCTCGCGGAGGGTCCGGACAAAAATAATCGCGCCGACAAGTCTCGTTGAATTAGACGTATACACGAAACGTGACACGCGAAACGATAAAATATTAAACGGCCACCTAGGGTCGTGACGAACGTATTGGGTTCGTCCCCCGAATCCGAAATATCGCGAATTTTCCAACGACAATCGCAGTTCACACGTTGTTGTTTTTTTACCTCTAATCACCAACTGGCCGTCCTTGTTGTAATGCAGTTTCGGCACCGTTTTGTGTATTTTGCCGTTGGCCAGCCCGTTCCGACGGTATTTACATTTGCTTACGTCATTGAACACGTCGAGCATGACACCCACCCGGTACGTGTAACCGGCCAACTCGACGATTTCCTGTTCGTAAAACGGATCGAATTTCGTCATTCCTTCGGTGCGCAACAACGGGTACACCTAACCGTCTACGACTATTGTCGTTAATACGTGCCTTGTACGAAGTCATTAATCTCTCGACAGCGTCGGCGCCCGACGCTAGAAGATTCCTCGCCGTGGTTAGGTATTGGGTACGTTCGCTCACTCCTCCGTCCGGCGAGTCGTTGAGTTCTAAAAAAAGAAAATATCACCGACAAAAACTTTCGCGTGGTACGGACAAAGTTGCACATTCATCTTGCCAAGTAGTACACATGATCGGCTTTTCGATAAAACGCATCTCGCGAATGATTTCGAAATAAATCGACGAAACCGCTTAAATTAAGGCCGATCCGAGCGTCCACGCGGTCTTAACCGAGCCCGTCTTAACCCGTATACTACCATGCACGACGTTACCTGCGATTCTCGAGCTGGTTATTATCGGTAACGACACGACCACCATTCCGGTTCCACTCCACACGTATTTCATAAGGAACTGTTCTAAAACCACGTACCATAGCCTTTGCGAGAATATCGCGTTCATATGCCGGACCAACGATTGATAGGCGTTTTGTAAATGGACCATTTCGACCTGTGTGAACGATAACGATTAGTCGGTCTACGACAGAATATAGACGAATTAAGAACTACGGTACTGTGACGCGTACTTAATTGAGATGGATACGAACGGACACGCTTACAGAATCGAGTGAAATCGAGAAACCGTGACGTTGGCCTAACACGGAAGGAAACAATTGGAGTGGACGTTACGAGGGTACGGTCGAGACGCAAACTGATGGATGAATACGCTACTAATGCATAGTAATAGGAGGAGGAGTTTACGAATGAGACAACGAACGCGACGAGTATGGACGTCTGTAGTATGTAAGGCTCGTCGGAGGAACGAACTTTTACTGCTATTTTGAAACAGCCAAACGGAACCGGACAATTTCCGACGTAAGTTGTCGAGAGTCCGGAAAATTTTGTGTCATACGACAACACGACAATTGCGCGGTACGCTCCGTAGCACTCGCGATCACTACGTGTACACGCGAAAATATCGTTAATTACGGTAATACGTAGCGCCGTCGTTATCGTTGACGGAGGTGTTTTATCCGCGTACGAAAACACACGCGAGACCTTAACCCAAATCTCCAACGGTTTACATCGAAAACCCGTTTAGCGTGCGTTGTTACGGTACCGCCGCCACTTTTGCCGTCGTTCGCGGGCACACGACATTCAGCCCGCGCTTGCCCCTAAGTACAGTCGCCGCGGTTCGATAACCTGGTCGGGCCCGTTACCATACGTCACACCGCGGCTCGCGGGTACGCCCGTGTCAGGGTCAACCGCTGGACGGTATGAGTACGCGCGCGCGCCTGTGTCCGCGTACTCGTGTTGTTGTTATTATTATCGGCGAGGCTGACCGTCGACGAATTCGAAGATTTTCCCAATAGTAAAACAGTATTCAATAACATACACCGTATACCAGACGTCTAAATAATGCCATTTTCACCCTATTTTTCCATTTTAACGTTAATTGGAGACGTTAAACTTTCAACTAATTCGATTCCATAGTTGAGGTTTGACCTCGCGAGTTAAACATAATAAAACATTAGCTACTTTTACCTGCGTCGATACCTACCGATCAACATAATATATACCGACTTCGACAACTAAACACGACGGTTCGTTGCTCGTTGTTGCACGAATGTATATGTGTCATTCAAGACATATATATATATCGAAACGTGTGGCGGTCGTAATGAAATCTCGGCTATTTACGACGGGTACGGTGATTTACCTTGTGACCGCCGTAGAACGCGATCTCCTCGGCGTTCGTGATCACCCTCGAATGGATGTGCCGAAGGTACGCCTTCCGGTCGGCCTCCACGGCGACCAAGGAACCGAATTTCGGCGACAACAAGCGTAATATCTGCCCGGTAATGCCGATGACGACAATGGCTAACAAGGGACCTGGAAACGAAAACGGTCGGTTAGCGCGTGATTACGGTCGTCGGTACCCCGAGTTAACGTTAACTATTTTCGTTAATCGTTATCGAAAACGTTATGCTCGAGCCAAGAACGGGGACACGTTAAAGGTCTATGTGACAACATTGGCTTACGCGAACTCACGATTACTCTCTATCTACGTAAATCGTACTTTCAGTAATTCGGTATTCATTTTAAAAATGTGTTGGAATTCGTAAATCTATTGGTTTGGTAGGAAACGGCATTTTTCGATTTTTTAAAATCATAATCGGTACTGGACACCTGACGGTTTTTTCTATACTCGCTAATTTTCGTTGCTTATACCGTCTTATGTGTTGTCCAATTGCAAAGGTGGCTTGAGCACGCCCGTACGAGAATAAATTTGAATAAAAAAACGCGATAAAATCGCTAAAATGTTCACCGTTCCGAATCGGTTTTGAGGCCGTTTCTTTGGTCAGACAATTGCCGTAAGTCGATTGTCACGGACGGCGGAGTTGAAATGATTTTGTCGCAGGGGAGGGACGATTCTGATTACTTAGTACACATTTTGATCGATAACAGTACGGTTTTGTAGCGTTAGATCAATTTATTAATTTAAAATATAAATTAAAAACCGTGATGTCGTATGATTTCTGTAGAGTAATAATAAGATTATTAAACTATCAGAAGTTATTAATCACGATGATAACGAAACGACGAAGAGTTTATCGTTTTTAATGGAAAACAATAATTTCGATATAATATTGTAAATAATTGTACGGGATTATAAAACAATTATTATTCGCGTCTTTTTTTTTATATAAATATACAAGCGAAATACATATTATTAATATTGAAATTAAGGTCATAGATGTAAGGATGTTTCCCTTTCATCCCCACCCGTCGTCGTGGAGTTAATAAAGTTGGAAATATAATTCTAAGACCGGCAAGATGGCGCGACGTCAGCTCGTTAAAAATATAATCGGAATTTTCTTAATTACTAGCCGGAAAATAACGCCTACTAAACCGCTTCCTCCTTCCGAAAAAACAAAAAATCCTTAACACCGGCTTCGTTTACGTTTCGAAGGTCGCGAAAATATTACCGTAGCTCGGATAATATATCGATTCCCATTCGGAGCGCGTAGTTCCAACGACATTCGCCAATTATTATATTACGAGTTTTTGGCACCGGTCGTCGCGTTTGTGGGGCGCCGTCTTTTCGTTCCGAACACGATTTTCCGTTATTAACGATTTATCGTTATGAACGATAAAAAAAATGTCGAGTACGGGCGACAAAGCGTAAAAGAAGAACGTGCTGTCCCTCCGGACACCGAAATATCCGCAAAAACGTGTGAATAGGTCGTATTCGTAATATTACAAACGTCGTTAATAGCTCGGAGTTCAAATGTCATCGTGTAATACACACGTATAATATCCGCATTTCGATCGATAATACGAGTACGTCAAAGTACTTAACTCATTGGACGGACGCTTTTCCCAACGTAATTGTTATAGGCGTATTACAATCGATTAATTTTACTGTACTAATCCGTTCGGACCTATTGTTTGAAAATCCCTGGATACGAAGATAATTTTTTATAGTCCGACGTAGTGCCACATGTTCGGCGGGGTGCGCGGCATATTTATATCGTTTTTCGTCGATCGATCGCTATCGAAATTGTATTCGATTTAATAACGACCGCACGTTCGGGGATTCGTCACGGATTATGTCTAACATTATATTTCGAAACCGCGTCGGGTAATAAATCGGCGGAATTAAATATTACCGTAGTCGATAAACGTTTGCGAGTAATTCTCAAACTTGTCTACAATTGATAGAAACGAAACTACACAGCTGTTACCAACAGTGCGCGGTTTACGGTCGCTTAATTATCGGCAACGAGCGAAAATTCCATCGAAGGCGTTCCAGGAAGAAAAAAAATTTCGAAACCGAATTCGAACGCGTACGAAGTAACCGGCGCGGAATACGCGTCTTATAATAGCGTTGACGTTCGGCCATAATTCATTCACTATCTTCACCGGCGAAATGGCGAATGTTCGACGTATTCCTATTACGCTGTGCAAAGTACAC
>JAIPRN010000483.1:0-60502 GCA_025469175.1 Geopemphigus sp. TES_GeoC_2020 | reverse complement strand
CGACGTAGTGCCACATGTTCGGCGGGGTGCGCGGCATATTTATATCGTTTTTCGTCGATCGATCGCTATCGAAATTGTATTCGATTTAATAACGACCGCACGTTCGGAGATTCGTCACGGATTATGTCTAACATATTTCGAAACCGCGTCGGGTAATAAATCGGCGGAATTAAATATTACCGTAGTCGATAAACGTTTGCGAGTAATTCTGAAACTTGTCTACAATTGATAGAAACGAAACTACACAGCTGTTACCAACAGTGCGCGGTTTACGGTCGCTTGATTATCGGCAATGAGCGAAAATTCCATCGAAGGCGTTCCAGGAAGAAAAAAAATTTCGAAACCAAATTCGAACGCGTACGAAGTAACCGGTGCGGAATACGCGTCTTATAATAGCGTTGACGTTCGGCCATAATTCATTCACTATCTTCACCGGCGAAATGGCGAATGTTCGACGTATTCCTATTACGCTATGCAAAGTACACGGAAGGGCGCGCTCGATAATTATTGCCTCTCGTTTTTTCTTTTTTTCGTTACGTCGTCGAAATTTCGAAAATATTTTCAACGTTATTCGGTAACCGTAGACCCCGGTTCCGTTGCGGAGACCACGATCCGAGATGACCCAAAACGCGAAGCTTTCTCTTTCTCGGACAAGCGGACACACGCGCGCGCGCCCACGCGGACGCTCATAGTCGGTACACGATAGTTACTTTCCGTAAGTAACGAAATACGATTTATTATTTTCCATTGCTTCGCCTGATGGAAACGAGAAAGCTATCGGAAACGCGCGTTGGTCTACGAGTTTACCATTACGTTTGTTACTGTGTACATACGGAATCTGAGGGTTCGGCGCGTAATCCAGCCAACGTCTATTTCGAAATTCCTTTTAAAATTAGACACGTTAATTGTCGCGAATAACACTCGCTTACCTTTCCTTCAAAACGCGTAGTTTTGCTAATTTCGAATTGCAACGCACGATTGTCAACCGGCAGATTAAAGTTTACGTTACATTCGTCACGATATTTAACGTCGATTTAGGTATTTTAAGCATTTAGGCACCTGTACAACGAAATGTTTTAATATTTATTTTCAGATTATACAGATGATAGAGTGACGGCGATTTTTGGTTTTCCTTCGGTCATTACATCACTTTGACTGTATAGTCTAAATTGTTTCGAAGCGATAGAATATATATTTGAAAACGAAACGGGCGTACGAATTAATACGACGGTCTGTATACGATAATATTTCTAAAATTGCCGCGGATAAAAACTAGGATTGTTCACAAACTGAACAACCGATATTTCGAAAACCGCTATTTTCGACGACGCGTTAAAAATAAAAAAAGCGTATTACTGACCAAAATCTGTAACGAAAAAAATAATGTAGAAGAATAAATCGTTACTAATATCCAAAATCCGAACGTACATTATTTTGAATTTGGCTAATTTATAATAAATGTACGAAGTGTTAGCCAGCAAATGTTTATACATTTCTCGTAAACGGTCGTAAAACCATGCGAATAGCCGACTACAAACTGTGTACGAGGAAATCCTATTGAAAATTGGTTTTGAATATTATTGCGTTTAATTCGCGATTTTTGGATTCATATTTCGTAATGTTTTAACAAACATCGTGTAGTAAGTATCTGGCTTGCGTCGTATTTCATTTAAAATACTCGTATTTGGACGATATGTCGTAAAATGATTTAACGGTATTCGTCAATATTTTTCGGAAACTTTTATATTCGTCGGGATACTTTTGCAATCGGTCGTCGTCAAATACAATCAACAAAACCGTTTATGATTTTAAACGAGTGCTTGATATTTACTCGTAGAAGAAGAATACAAAAACCAAAAGTGTTTATATTATTTGATATTTCGTTTCAAATTTTATTGGCGTAGTTATTGGTCGCGATTAGTAACGAAAATAATTTTAACGAGATGATAAATAATATCGAAATTGTGATATTATTATATGAAATCAGTTTGTAAAATACATTTTCGACTCCGTTCCGGAACATTACCATTTATTCCGACTTTTTTTATAAGTATTAGACATTGCAGTAAAATTCAACATTCACGCATAAACAACATATTTCATTTTCATTACGCTACAAGAACGTTGAAGGGAGTAAAATCGTTTTCATTTAATTATATTCGCGCGCGCGAATAAATACGCTGTCCGAAATTCGTGTATGAGACAACGTGAAACGACCAACAAAAAAACAAAGGAAGAGTCGAAATTCGAGAAATTTTTTTATGGAAACAAAAAAAAAATTGTATTTACCATAATTAACTATTCGCCGTTGTTAATTAACCACGTAACGTAAAATGTAAATATAATCGTTGTAATCACACTTTTTTGCCGAGTCAAACGTAATAAATTACGAATTTAACGATATCGATGACTAATAATAATGGCGTTCGTTCTTTAAAAAGCAAATAATATTTTCTTTGAATTTAACTGGATATAATGACCGTAATCGACCGTTCCTAATTAAAATAAAAATTAATAAATAACGTACGGAATATACCCACTGTCATTGACATTATAATTTTAAAGCGTTTCAAGTACTTATTTTTTTCAACATATATTATTTCTCGTTTTTACTCCAATTATAATATTTATGAGAGGATACGATCGAGGATAAAAAACGTTATCGATTATTATTATTTAAGCCTCTAAAATGTTCTATAAATAATTTAGAACGTAAAAAACAGATTTTATTTCACGGAAACGGTATCTTTGCTGACGTGTTTGATGAGCAACTGACGCGTTAAATCGTAAAAGTCCAAAAATCGGCGTAAATCAATTGGAATTATATTATATTATATTATATTAAAAAAGGCTAATATTTTAACAGCGAGACGAACCGCAAAGGATTTATTTACTTTTATCACCTGTCAAATATACACATTACCGTGGCAAAATATTATTTTTTATTAATCGTGTATGTATTAAAATTCATTCGAGGCGAAAAAAGTTCAACACGCGCAGTATGTTAAACGTTGTTCGAAATACTTTTAGCTGTTAGATTGAAGAAACACCGAGTTCGAACATTTTGTTTTCCATAAAATGTAATAATTTTTTTTTGTTATAAATATTTATCGATTACTTTTTTGGAATACTTCAGATTGAAGAGCAACGAAGCAATTTGGTACAATCGAAGTGGACAATTACGTTTTTGTGCATTTATCCTGGAAATTTCGTTTAAATAAATAGCTTCAGATAGATACACGTTGTCGAAATTTTCTATACGCGTTTTTTCAATTTTCTAATTGTCGAAAGTTTTTCGATTAAAATCGTCGGTGCGGTAAACAAACGTTGCGTGTGAAACGACGTAAACACGTATGTGTGTAAATACGATAATCCATTATCGATGATCTACTTTTTTTAACGGTTCCCCATCAACGAAACGTAATTGTTTTACCAGCGGCCTCAACAAATCGAAACGAATAATTTATTATTATAAACCGCGATATAATTTTTTATTCTTTCGCCCAATCACATCCATTGTTTAGTCCACTTAACGGATCAGACCATATTTCAGTTTATTAATAAACGCATATACTTATTGACTGAGAATAGCTGCGAATGTATATACGTGAACGTCATAATTAAATGCTAAAAAAAAGGCGTATAACGTCAGGTAAAAACATATTATAAATAATTATTTTTAAGAAATAAGGAAATAATGATTTTACCGTAAAAATTCAAATTTACTCAGATAAACTGTGCTTCTTTATATAGTTGTAAATTTTATATCTATAAATTATAGGCCATTTTAGTGTTCTTGTCCGGCACCTATTATATTTATTAATCCTATTTCCAAATAACTACTTTTTGTCGCGATAATGTCCATAAATATTTGTAAATAATCTCTATACCTTTTTAATCGACTTAATTTTTAGAGAATTATTTTAAAATCAAGATTCCAAAACGAATTATTTTTCTAAACATAATCAATACGATAATATACACGATCGATACGTAGGCTATTACTCATAACTAACGAATATAAGTATAAATAAAATTGTGGCGGGGAGTCAGGAAATAAGTCTTTACCTTGGTTGTTCTTTTAAATTAAAATAATTATAAATAATTAATAACGGCGGTCCAATATTCTATATATAAATATTGGAGTTTTCAATAAACTCCAATATTTATATATTGCGTTTAAAAATATAAAATTAATAAAATAGCTTTTTGAGAAAAAAGAAATATTTATAGAAAAACGTGCCAAGTATACAAATGTAGTTTATAAAAATATTCGCTTGTACACATTATGATAATTGCATATTCCGGGTTCGATTTAGACGTAACAAATATAATGATAATAATGTACGGTGCTAATGATGTTATTCCGAATTTTCGTTCGCTGACAATTTTCGAAAGCGAATAAAATCGAACTTCGCTATCGTTTACACGTCACCAACATAATGTAACGAACGTGACAAGGACCTTTTCCAAGGACGAACAAGTAACACACGATCGTAGTATTACGCGCACACGATTTCCGTTAAACTTGCCCAGAAACGATTGTTATTACACATTGTCCGTCCACGATTTTATAGTGTACGTATTTATGCCGTGGACGAGTCGTCGTCATTGTTGTGTTACGAAGAACACCGGAAAGTGATCCCGTATTTTTCGGAAGGTAAGTGAGTAAACCGAGAAAATAAAATATATTACCGGATGGCGATAAACGGTATTACGGGTATAATAATTTATACGAGAAAACTCGTCGCGGTTTTTTCTCCTTTAAACGGCGCATTTATTATAATTCGTTCTGTTTTAAATGCATAATCTCTGAAACAATAGTAGGTCAAGGAGATTATATGTCCAAGAATCGGGTTTTACCTGTTAACACGGATAATGGTAAAAAATTCTATTAAACGCGATTTTTAATTTTTCACGTCGTTCGTTCCGAGTGTTATTATACGTTAAATCCAACGCGAGCTCGAATTGTTTTTTTTCCTATTTCATTTTTGATCGACGTTTTTATTGAAAATACAATTTTTTTTTTGAAACACGTTAAAAAAAACGAAAAAAACGAAAACCGCAATTGAAAATTACAATCGTTTTGTTAAAAATGTTTCTATTTCAACCAATCGACCGATTTATAATAGTTGAGAACTACGGACGAGTATATTTAAATACGTTTTCATTACTTTATCATTTTTATCCCTACGTGTAGTTTCATGAATCCGATCGATTACACGTACGTTAAATCGTTTTTTTTTGGAAGGGAGTATTAGATAGAATATTTTGTTTCTATACTTCATATTTAAAAACAATTTTTAAATTTTCGTATTCGAGGGAAATATTCAACGAAAACAAAATGATTACTATTTTTTTTTAATTTAAAAGAAGTTTTGTGAGTATACACATTAAACTTCAACTATTAGCTTAACAACCAAATGATTAAAAACAAAAAATAAGTGTCTACGGCGTTAAACGAAAACAAATTCAAATGAATCGAAAACGTTTTTGATTTCTGATTTTTACGTTTTCGAGTATTATTATTTTATTTGTACATAATTTGAAGTGTATTACGCGAAGTTATAACACGACAGTTTTGCGCAGCTATTAATTAGCTATCTTACAGATTTCATAGAATTTTGTTTAAACGTGAAACTATTGCCTACTGTTTGTTCTACGTTCTTGTTTAAATAAGGATATTTATTATACGAAAAGTATAACGCGAATTCGTACACGTTTGCGTATATTTCGAGCACAATTTATAAAAAATTAACTAAGAATAGGTTGACTTGAGTAACCGTAAAATATGATTTAAAAGATCGTCGTTAAATATAAATTTTTTCCAACATATCTTTTATTTTCGGATTTTATGTCAATCTTTTAACATCATACTTTTCACGTTTAATTTTTTAGACATATTTACGTTCATTTTCTGAAATATACACGTCGGTCAAATTTTCGAGATATTTCGACGCGTATACATTTTATTGCATTTTTAAATCGTACAAATGTGTCGTGAAGTATTAGTCGTTCACTTCGATAACGTTGCATATTTCGTATTATGAACTTGAAAAACGAAACTCCGTCACGAATACTTACAAAAACGAGCGTCGTTTTTTTTTATACTTATAACGCATCACCTAACGCTATAACATTTTAGTGTCCGTCAATTTGTAAGTACGTGCGACTAGTTCATAGATACGCGGCATTTACAGAAAATGCTATGTATATTAGTTTCACGCGTAGGAATTCCTAATGCAGAATATGTCTCAGCCACGTAATTGACAATTTCAAGCACCGCGATTTTGATACTTCGGTAGTCTATAATTATAAACGTTTTTTACTTCTATTTGATTTCCTCTTTTTTTTTTTTGTTAATAGCGAAATTCAGTCGTTCAATAAAACGTATACGCTCGTTCGGGCTATTTACGTTATTTTTTTCTTGTACGATAGAAATGGCCACCGAGTCGATTAAATACACTTTGAAAGATTTCTCGATCCAGCGACGATTTCCAAAGGGTTTCTTATGAATTCGTTTCGCTTTTTATTTCTGTTATTCGAAATTTAACTCGCGCGACGCGTAATATATTTGTGGACGCGTCGCGGTTTCTCGTCAAGCAGAATAATTCGAAAGATATGACTCTCGCGACACCGTTTTATTACGTCGTGTAGTGTATTACCGAACGCTTTAAACGATTCACAATGAAAACGATAAAAAAAATCAGAAACGCGCTTTACGATCACATCCGTCCGGTACTTTATTTACACAGTGTAAGACGTAAAACGAGCGCTATAAACGTACTATGGTGGATGGAAACATTTTTTCGTATCGCGTCGATCGAATAATAAGACAAATCGGATTTACGTTCAATTTCGATAATTGTCACGCGTCAAAAGCGGAACGAATAATTCCGAAACGGTCATATTTCGAGACGATATTATTATTAACGACGAAGCAAATAAAATTACCCGATTACAGGAACGGACGAACGAAAATAGGCGTTATTTTCTTTTAATCAATTTTTTCTAACGAATTTAAAAGCTAACATAGTGTATAAATACGAGCCGCAGCAACGGTCGCTTATCGAAACAGTCGCGAAAATCGAGAAACGTTTAAACTATTGTGTCAGCTAGTACGATTTATTGGCGGAAAATTCCGTTTTATGTAAAGATCGAGACGATTATTGTGTAAAAAAAAGGAGTTCACGGATGAAAATTAATTTTGATTCACCCAGAGTCTAAAAAAAGAAAATAGAAAACATTATATAGAACGACAAAGCCATCATACATTGTCGGATTACGTAATTTCAAGGAAATACGTTTAATAAAACTGTTTACTTTTATTTCGTTTTGTCGGTTCAAGATGATCGACTAAAATATGGCAATAAAGTCCTTCTCGGCGACTATATATTACGTTATATCGTAATTGCTATCTCGGCACTCAAAAAAAAATATGGAAAGGATATTTACGGACTATCGGTTAGTTAAAGGTCGACGGATTCGTTTCCGCTTTTTTACGGAAAATACTATTCCTAGTGTATACCACCCAATTAGTTTAATGTCCGATTAGCTATATATAATAATAATAATAATAATAATAATAATAATAATAATATCGTTATTATTATTATTATCGGGCGTGACGTGTATATATATATTTATATTGTATGTATATTGTCTTTCCCAACCCATAAGATTGTTATAAAAAATCTCGCGAAATATCAACGACTTTCAACTAGCAAGCACACGGCGTAGCAGTGACGAATTCCTATATTTTATCACCGTCATCGATCCGGGACTATAACGAGTTTGGTCGCACGTGTGGAGAAGAGTACTTAAACGTTTATTTCGTTTTCGTCTATTTTCAAAGACACGCGTGAATCCAGTGAAATGACGTCAATATGTACGAACAAGTCCGTAACTAAACGTAGGCGGTTTGTCCCATCTCGGACACACGCGTTGGTGTTTATAGAGCGCTGTGGTGGTGGTGTGTGGAGTCGAGTGTGATATAGCGAGTGTCGTTATAGAAATGAACGTGAAGGGAAGAGACGGAGAGGACGGCAAGGAAAGGAGGCGGATAGATGGAATAGAGAGCGGATACGAACGTGGCTGGGGTGTGAGTTCTATGGAGACGTAGGAGGACTGGGGTGGTCGACCGGGAGTGTGTAGTACGAATGAAAATTTCTAAAATTTCGTTCGGTACGACACTCGTTCCCACCGTTAATGTTATTATTATAACATACGATATACGTACTCGGCGATAATTATTTCGTAGATATTTGTATTCATTTCGTTCGACGACAATTAGCTAATACGCCGTGTCGTAAAATACTTAAATTTACGCTCTGGATTATAATTATTTTTGTTACGTGCGCTCGTACATAATTATTATAATTGCGCTATTATTACGTATTGTCATAATCGCTTTGTACGATATTTATAAAATATCGACGTGGGCTCCGAATCCATGATAGGCACGCGTTCGTATATTTCGGTTTACGTTATCGATAATAAACGGTTACGGGCTAATTAACGCGTACGCGATTATATTTACGCGTCGCGGAATATGACGTCGGTTACGTTTAGATGTACCCGCGCAAAAGTCGAAAATAGACGATTCGCCAACAAATCATTTACGCGTAATTGTATCGCGTCGTTCGGTAAACACCGTTTTTCGGATGGCGAACGCGCTCGACAAATTTCAGACGTCGGTTATGGACATTAATTAAACTCGGTCGATCGACTATCGGAATGGCGGCGAGGAGGCGGGAGGCGGGAGGGAAACGACGAAAGGAATTATTTCAGCCAACATGCGTATACATCGATCTCGTACTTTATAAAATCGTTATTCGAATACGTGACGCGACCGTCGTAGAACTGGCGCGGCCTGTTTAAAAAAAAATAACAAAATCGTCTTTTTATTTTGTTTAATCGACTAATTCTTCGAGACGACGGCGTTTGTTCGTCGTGCTTAATACGTTTTAACAAGTTTTCCTGCGTTATTGTGGTCGTCATCGAATATTTATAAACTAAAAAAAAAAAACGAAATTCCTGAAATGTACATAATTTATACCAACTAGTTAGGAAAACTAAGGGTAAGCTCATTGACAGACGATAATATCATTGATCGACTTCGGTCGTTCGTGTTATTAAAACGACTATGGCATAAGTATTAGAGACGGTATTAGTTTAACAATATTTTACGTTTTTTTTTAGTACGCGAATTTTTTTTCGAATCAAACCTATTCTATATTCGTAAGTTGAAAGTTAATTCACGTCTGGGGGACGGGCAGAAGACCGGCCCGAGAAGGAAAGGTGGCAAAACGCGAAGTCTAAGGCGGCGGGCGATAGGCAGGCTAGAGAAGAATAGCGTTAGAACGAAAAGTCCAAGGCAGCGGGTAACCGGGACCGCCCCAAGAAGATTGGTGAAGGTCAACATCTCATAAACAAGATGAAATCCGTTCTCGTGCGAATGTTATCGATTCGGGGTGCTGAGTGTTTTTTTGTGATCGTAAAAAGCTCGCATATTTTTACTCAATAAATGATGGTGACGGAAAGTTACAATTACTTATGTGGGTCTCTCTCCGTTATCGGTGACAAGCGGGAAAAGAAAATCGCGTCCATACGAAAAAATCGTTCGTACGACTTTATTCTTCGAGTAAGAACGCGAATATATATATATATATATATTGAAAGTATATTCGATCACGAATTGTAAACGCTACTTTTATCTACTCGAATACGTAACATTTTCGAATACTTTTCAAAAATATTCTTTACGTGATCGACATATTGCAATACGTATTATGGCGTACATGTATTCACCGCATACACGTCGCGGTGTACAGGTAGTTAGGTGTACCAAAAAACGAGCATTTTACGAAACACGAAACAAATTTACGTGAAAGCTCTCCGCGATCCAAATATACAGTCGAACTAACACACGATGTGTTTTTAAACCGTATCTGCGTGATCATTGGTCCGTGTCCGACTCTGGTGTGCACAACGCGTATGTACTAACATTAGTTCGGCCCATATCGTCGAAATTACTTGAAGGATTTGGAACGAGCGCGGTTATTTAGATATTTAAGATTACTGTTCAATTGGTATATCATCGACGCGATTACCCCGGTATTACGTTGGTAAATATTACCAGACGTGTACGTTAAGTACAAGGAGGTGTTTCAATAAACGATGACGACTCATTGGTTCGAAGTACTGCCTTCAGGCATTCCGGGTCAGTGAGGATATTACCGATAACGTAAAAAAAAAAAATAGGTACAAGGAGGTTAACGAGCGCTCGGATTTGTGTACGCTGCGCGTATACGTCATACGTGCGCATGGAATGACGGAAAAGTAACCATTAATAACTATTATGATAATTCGTTATAAAATCTTGTGAAGTCATACGACATATGTTTATTGACGTTTTCGTCGAGTATTGTAGACCTTGACTTTTGTTAATTCGGCGAATCGGCGGATATGTTCCGACGAAGGTTTCGCGATGATTTGTGCGTTCCAGCGTTCCCCGGTCCGTACCGCTCGCGTCGTTTGCAATCGCGTAGCGACGACATTAACAAACGTGCGAGACCGTTTAAAACGGATCGATTGTTAAATACACAATACGCGCAACGTTGTTCTGACAGGGGACATTATAAAGCGTGGCGAAATTATATAGGTTTCCTTGTGGGAACCTCGTACGATTTGTTAAACGAAAAACGTCGATCGTTTTTCGAGAGTTGGTGGAAATAAAAAATAATCCACCGTTTAATATCGTTCGTTTCTGTTAATTAGGGACTTTTTGAGGTGAACCGTACGGTTGCCCGTCCTATTCCTAGAGTCGTGACCTATCTGGATCGTTCTTTCATAACGGCGAATCCAACGCGCACGTGTCGTGAAAATATTTCGTGGCTCAAACGACGTGTAGTTTCTTTTTTACGCCGCGTTCTCGACACGACCGTTTTGCGTATATGTAGTACGGAGCGACTGTCGTTTAAGTTCACAAATCGATCAATACTGTTCTGCTTACACGCCCACGTTCGCGCGTGGGCTTACGTTACGTACGAATCGAAAACGTTTTTATAATGAATACGCGTCGTATGTATATACGTATATCGTGTAGTCTAAAAATGGGTACAACGTTAAAATTACGATAAAACTCGCGTGGATATTGTCGAAAAATTTTACTAAAAAACCGTTCCGATTCGCCGAAGAGCGATCGCGACTTTCTATCCCTCGTTGAACGATTCATTTTCACGAATTATTTTCACGATTATTGTTTCAAAACCGGGCTATATTATACGCGCACAAAATACGTAGAAAAAAAACCAATCGTTATTGTAGTTAATTGTCGGTTTTTCGAACAATACTACGTGCGAGTGTTTGTACTTTAATTGCGTCGTCATTATTAACGCGACTACTGCGAACATTTTTTTCCCAGAAACACTAGTTTTTTACAATTAATTTTGGTATCGACAGTTACGAGCGATAATATCTAATAGATGGAAAGTTTCTAAGCTAATGGCGTCGATAGTTCGTACATACGTTTGTAATATATACACATGCGCTCAAATATATATTATAAATTATAAACGCCATCGTCTCGAATTTGATTTCTAAACGGTTACGATAATTTTAAACAGAAATCATCGAGAATTTTTCGTCGTTCAAAATATTAAAAATATTTCGAATAAATGAAATCGAGATAATTTAAAAAGTATTTTTTATTTATACGATGTGTGTTCAAAAAGTAACGGAAAAGTTTTAAATTTCTCGAGTTTGGAAAGACCGATTGTTAATATTTTTTTTATTGTGTTGGCACACATACCCCTGAAATATGATAAAATTGTCAGCTGTATTCATTGTTAACTTTTAAGTGGCAACCACTAAGATTAGGACGTGTTTTTACGAGCTCGGCGATTTTTGTTTGTTAAAAAAAATGAATCAAAGAATTTGTATTAAATTTTGCGTAAAAAATGAAACAATGTGTAAAATGTTAACAAATGACTATGGTGAGTCTGCTACGATTAAAATAAGGGTTTACGAGTGGTATAAGTGTTTCCAAGATAGTCGGAAAGACGTTGAAGATGACGAACGTGCCGGACGTCGCAGCATATCAACAACACATGAAAACGTAAAAAAAAGTGAAAGAAATGATCATGAACGATCGCCGAATCACAATCAGAGAAGTCGCTAATGATGTTGACATATTAGTTGGCTCGTGTCATGACATTTTACTGAATTTTATTTTTGTATATATTTATAAGGCTCGACAATATAACCAATAGTTTTCAGCTCGTTTTTATTTACATTAATAAACGCATAAATATAGACGGATGTGAGTTTAAAAAATTTTTTTAGATTATATAGTTAAAAGTTGAGAGTTTCTATTTTTTAAATCTATTATTTTACAATTTTTACCCGTTCTACACGTATTTCATTTTGCTTGTTAATCGACGACATATTTATAAAATTCTCGGACAGTTATATGTATCAGGCACTATATTTAGTATAATCGATTGGATCTACCATATTGTTATTATTATTATTATTACTTCGATATTTTTCGCATATTCATTATATGTATCTAAGATGAAAAATACGCTTAACGCAACTTAGAAATTAACTCGTGAAACAATTTACATAATAAAACTAATTCGACTTTTTAATTTAACTTTGAATTTTGAAGTCTTTTAAACCTCGCCTTGTTTATGTATTAAAACCCTTCCCCAAAGGGAGTATATATTTAATGAAATTAAAAAACGTGATTCGAAAAAATGAACGATTTCTAATAATGTTTTTCTTTTACACAGCCATCCGCAAATATAACTAGGATAGTATGAACTCGAATTTTTCGCGTATTTGTTTTTATACAAAAATAGCCGTCCATGAAACAAATACGTTTTAAACTAAAACTTAGACACGTATTTTATCTTACGTACAAGCGAATAATTTGGAGTTTTTCGGCTTTGTATATATTTCGCCTTTTCTAACTATATTGTCGCGAAATTCGTACCAAGTAATGTATTACGTACATTTCAAATTGAATACGCATGTGGATCTTACATTTGAAAAACATTTACGAAACGTACGGCCAAATGTACCGAATTATTTACGGGACAAACTCATTTCGTACATTTTACAGCCTATCATCTCCCGACGTCCGTAGCCGGCTCGAAGGTTTATGACGCGCCATTTTCCTGTGTCCGCGTCCTAGCGATCCAAAGTCACTCACGGTCGGTGCTTAGAGGCCGTTATATTTGCGTAACGCGAAAATAAAAGAACCGTTTACCGATTTTCTAACGCATTGACACACCGTAGGTATATTGAGAACAATAATATATTACGTCAGACCGCGAGTCCCGGGTGACTAATTATCGGGTTCGCCATATAAATTACGGTGTACAGAGTGAATGACGAGGATTCGACGATTTCGCGTATCGAATCGTTTTAATTCGCAATAAAACGACGGATCGTTCCGATACACTCTGTACCCGGTTGCATCGGGTATTATTTTATTATTTGTTGGCGTATATACCTATTGCGATATGATTGCGCGGTGTTCGTTCACTACGGGAGACTTGTCGCGGAATATTGCGTTATCCGTACGCGCGTGTATACGCGTCGTCGCCGCTTTAACGTTTTAAAAAGAAAACACACGCGTCACGAAAATCCCGTCGGAATGTCTGACCGAAAACCGCGGCCAAACTACGAGGACATCATAAATATACGTACGATAGGGTAATATATCGCTTAGATCACGCAGCAGTGACCTTTAACATGCATGGGGTCGTCTTTTGTTCCGGAGTAGCGGCGCGATAAATAATATTCGAAGTCAATCGATTAGAAATGCCACGAGTTAAAAAAAAAGAAACCGATTGTTCGCGAACGTTACGACATGAAAACGAGTTATACAGATTAAAATATTCGTCGGAATAATATTTAATTATGGACTCGCTAACTCGATAACGAGCGATATTGTTATTAGGTGTTATTATTACTAATTAGGAACGTACGGACTCTATTGTGTTAGCTATTTTGATCGTACCTTCTCAGAAAGTGACTGGCATATATTCGTTTGTTATCGCGTTCGTTTTGCAAATCGTTAAATTTATTGTTCGTTTTCCCTCTTCAATTAATTACTACAGTCATTGTCGGATGTTTCGTTTAGAAACATTTTTAATCGCGTGAACAATTTTATAAACGCCAGAATGTTTTGAAAATAATCACGACCGTTATCAAATAATCTATATATCTATAAAATCGAATGTTTGTAATGGAATTTTACGGTTTTTGGATACCGCGAGTGTTTTGGCGTTATTTATTTTGTTCAATGTTGACGACCGCGTGTACCTCGCAACTGGCTATGCACGCGTATATATGAAATTAATTATTGTTACGATACGTCGCCGTGGATACCAACGCGCGGTCGCAAAATTATTATTTTTAGATAAGTAAAAAAAAAACACTAGGATAAGAAATGAATATATAAGAGGAAACATAGGAGTAGCGTCGATTATGGATAAGATGAGGGAGAATAGATTTAGTTGGTTTGGTCATATTATGAAGAGAGAAAATCCGGAATCAGTAAGAACGGTTATGGAAGTGAGTGTAGAAGGAAGAAGAGGAAGAGGAAGATCAAAGAAGAAATGGTTGAACGAGTGTGTTATGAGGACTGCTGGTGGGTGTCAAAATGATGTGCGAGAACGTGTGAAGTAGAGGTTGAGGACTAAGGTGGCAGACCCCAAATAGTTGGGAATATCAGGCGAGGAAGAAGAAGAAAAAGTGAGTAAAAATGACACGCTCGATAGAATTGACTCGACTCACATACAAACAGCGACATTACAACAGTTCACGTGTCGCATAACTAGTGGCGTTGATTCGATCGCCGGTTGCGTCACACAAAGCACGACACTTGCGCCGTCAAATCGATTAAAGCGATTGGTCGAACTACGACACATCAAGCGCGGAAGACAAAGGCGTCGTCACGAACTTCAGAAACAGACGAGCAACAGGGGTTTGGAAACCGTTCGAGTTACGCACCGTTCGATCCGGACGAACGCCACGCGCTGATTAGACGAAGCGTCTATCCCTGTGCCAGACTTTCAACGAAAATGACGACGACGAACGGTGTCATCGAAGCTACGATTATCAATGGTAAACTTAAAGAAGATGTACCGTTGTCCCAAACGATTCCGACAAAGACGCCGTTCGAATTTGAACGTTTACAGTTTCCGGCACGGTTCACGATGTCCGAGGACAAAGGTGCAAGGATAACCGTTACAAGCGTGTGGACTACATTTGGAAAAGGACGGGCAAACAAAAACACTATTACGCTTCAATAAACAGAATTAAAACGCGAACGCTATACCTTTAAGTGGCGTCGTAAGGTATGCGGGATTCAGTTAGTATATATATATATATTTTTATAATATTTCGAGTTTAGGTACGACGAGCGGACTGCAAATAAATATCTTAAAGCGAAAATTCGAAGTAGAAATTGTTCGGACGCGTGTCTGCGACAATTCTAACGGATCATTTTTCGAACAAAATGTACGCTGTTACCTTAAATAAAGAATAATAATAATAGAGAATAATAAAGAATGTCTATTTATTATGGACAATGACAATAAAAGTCGTTCGACGACATGAAATTCCAAATGAAAAAGATTGGCGAATTTTTTTAATCGTACGTCGAAAAATAGAATTGTCATTTCGAACTTTCGAAAGTTATTCTTCATAAGCGTTGCACATCGCCGCCCGAACCGAAGTTCAAAACATATTCATATTTCAAACCGAATAAAATTCGAAATTCTCGTACCGCGCCGCATTTGCGCGTTACGATTGACACGGTCGATACGTAAATAAATATTCGTTTTTTACGTAAATAAAAATCCAATTACCGTTGGCGCGGGTTTTTTCTTCGTCGTTTTTGTGTTATTGCTTTCTGTCAGTCAAGGTTAACCACGTCGACGCCAACTTTTTTATTACCGGGGGGAAAGGGGATATAAAAAAAAAAATTTCTTCTCCGATAATAATGAATAAATACGCGCGACTGACCTGGCACGACGGCGGCGCCCATTTGCTTGCTGCTTCTGGCCAAGGTTAGCGCGATCAACGCGCAGTCGAATAGCGGTTTGGTCAAGTGCGAGTACAAGTGCGCCACGGACGACGTGAACGCCGTGATGTCGTCCGTCAGCCGATGGTCGGCGTTTTCGATCCGACCGTCCATGTTGCTCACTCTATAGTACGTCTGATCCTTGAAATACAAACCGTAAGCGTGATCGACCAGTCGAGACCTAAAAGAAACAAAATCCGTTATTGATATTGTCGTGTATTCTAAATACGACAAGACGTCGAACTATTATCAATCGAACAACGATCGTACGATGGAAGTTATTTCCGTTTTATTGAGACCAACGTTTCGCGAATATCTCGCGAAATAATTCTGTTCGCTAATTGATCGATTAGTCGTTCTAAAATAAAGTAATACGAACGGGACGCACCATGAAACGTAGATTGGTTTCTATGTCCCTAGGTAATGGTAACAACGACGTAACGATAAAACGTATTTGTTTCCGATATTTGATTCAAAATTTAAAAATGTATACCAAGAACGATTAGGTTTGCTGTGCGTATCTTAAAATAAATTTTGTTTTTTCGGTCTCGTCGGACTATTAACGGATGATTTATGCGTATGGAGTGAATTAACGTTCTAATTTGGACTTTTATTTCGACAAATGAAATGAACTTTGAAAACATTCTCAAATGTCTTCGGTATGAAAGAAAACTATAATTGTATAACTTTGCCAAGATCGTGATGACGAACCAACTTGTATGAAAAACAAACAGAAAACGGTCTAACATAAATAATTTGAAATTCGATATTTTCGAAATATTCCTATATTTATATTACATACAATATAGGAATATTGTTTTATACCTTAAATTTAACATAACTTCTAGATTTCAAAAAAATTTTGGTCAAATACTTCGTTAAACTATTTGGTATTTTAAACGGCTACGATTTTTGTGTTGGATTTTGGTGTATTTTATAATATCAAAAAGTATAGTACACGGATATATACTGTTTTTCGGACTTGGCGTATTAGTAATTACGACGGACACGCCACTACGTCTTACGCGAACTATTTTAGGCGTTTTTTCAATCAAACAATTGTCAGTTAGCGCTTACAAAAACGTACGTATTTTTCGGAATTTATATATTTCACGTGTTCCGTATATTATTATAAATACGTCGAACAATTTTGTTCGTTTTATTGTTTCTAAAAACGAAAAAAAACACAATTTTAACTATAACAATATTTACATTAGTGTAGCCTTAAGGTTCTATTAAAATTCCATACACGATTTTGTTATTTGTCAATTCCAAGGGTACTCAATATTAGCTTCACAATTGCAGCGGTACAATAATACGATACGATTTATTAATTACTTCGGTTATATAATTAAATGTTTTGTCGTACAACGGACGACGCATATTTCCATCGTGAATTCGCATTTATGTATACCACGAGGTTATTGTACGGAAGCGTTCGTATAATACGATTTTGGACTTTATGTGGGCAGTTTTTATTCGGGAATCGGAACAAAAGGTGCCGTTCCTCGTGTAATCACACGCCGCGTTATTGATTGGAAAGGCGGTATTTTATTGATATTTCGCTGTTGCGTGGTACCCCGAAACTGAACAACATAATACAGTAAAATTCGGACGGTCGTTTATAGAATTTTCCCCATAGCGAGTGCACAGTATTGAAGGTTCCGAATACAATCGAAAAATAGGACGTAAAAAGAGGTTTTTATTTTTATCAATCCAAGTTTAAAGGCTATAAAATCTAAAAACCGGAAAACATAATACGTTAGTAAAGAGTCCACGTATACACGCAATTTTATTAATATTTATATTAATATATAAATATATTTTTTGAACATTATGTATATACCGAAATCGTGAGTTGATATTATAAAACTAAATTGTACGTTTATTTTTTTTTTAAATTTTTATACTTAAACAACGAAAACTACTAGGAATACTTTTATAAGTAAAACTCTTGTTTATTCTATATATGTATATATAAACGTACGCTTTCGCTTGATTTAAAACCAAATTTGGAGAGAAGGATATTTTTGAGGGATTAACTTTCCATTTTGTCTAAGAAAGAAATTACGGAGTTTTATGTTGTCCAGTTTTCAATGAGCATACCATTAGCAATATGGTTAACAATATGCGTTTAACAATAGTTTACAAAAAAGTCAAACCAACCTTTTGAAAATATTTTCATCTTCATATTCATTGATAAGAGTTCGAATTATAAATTTTATACGAATATCACGGATTTGTGTTCCGGTATTTACAACGGTACAATGGTTAACGTCCCGTGTTTCTAGAAATGTCGAGAGAATAGCGAACTACGACGATTGGAATAAACGTCCGGAGTTCGATCGTAAAACTATATTCCAAAGGGCGTATATTAATTATATAATGTATAATGTATAGTCTGACCCGACCAATCGACTTTGAAGTCACCCGTACTGAGCGAAACACCTAAACTATTCAACCGAATTTATACCGTTAAAATCGGATTTACGGTCATTCGCGCCAACACGTTCTCGTAGGTGCGGTGTATAGGCCGCAACGTATGTCATTAGAGATATATACGACGACCGTAAAATGACGTTACATTATTATAGGCTGGTAACGTTCAAACGATTTCGCGAACTGTACCAAAAATTTGTCATCGTCATAAAACTACGTCGTAGTTCCGTATAAAATAATATTATTCCGCCGATTCTCTGGTCACGTCGTAAATGTATAGGACACCATAAAACGCATATAATAATAATAATAATAATAATAATAATAATAATAATAACAGCGACACGAGCGCACGTCGCCTCATTGATATTTTGTTTAAGGGCGCGTGTAAAAAAATACGCATTACGCCCATATTTATGAATTCCCGAAAATCTTCCGTGGTTTTTAGTTTTTTATACTGTCTATTAATATGTCGAAGGTCGTCCACGTTACGTCCATTTAAATTACAATATCGTAACTGCGGACGACACGTAGAACCGAATATTTTATTTCCGTTTTTTTTTTCGTCGCGCATCCATGTACTTGTATTCGAACCTAATAATAAAAAAATGTTTTAGTTAAACTTATCCTCAGTTTGCACGGATCGAAAAACGTGTAGGTTCAACGAGCTTTTCAATTTCGTACATAACAAAATATACGCACTTGCGTTGAACGGAAAATGGAAAAATACACGCATCGAAATCGTTATCGTACTTTAATGGATATTCGACGGAAACTTCTTGAGCGACATACTAACCTAGTCGTCCGTCCTATTTATCAGTTAGGTGGATGCAAAATGAACATGCCTATTTTGCATACGTTAATATTTTGTACGAAACAATTTTCTTTCGATCTACGTTTTATTGTATTCGTTTAAAATTTATTTAATTTTATTCGATTTAAAAAGAAAAACGAAGGAAAAAAATTATATAAAAACATTTTGATCGGTTTAAGTGTTTTTAAGTTTTCACAGGCATTCGAATGGGTTTAATGAATCGTGGACCGAATTATTTCGGTTATTTTTTATATGCACTATGGCGTTTTAGAAGCTGGAGAGTTTATATTGTAATCTAAAAATTTAAAGACCCCACGGTCAGCGGGGTTAGATACTTAATATTCAATCGGTTGTTTGTGCATACACGTGCCGAGATAATATTAACGGTGTAAATAAATGTAACAATGACAAGTGAGGGGAGAGCGTCGCAAAGGCGTCATAAAGATTTTTGGTTCTAATTACTTTTTAAAATAATAATAATAAACGTATTGTTTGTTCTATTTTTCAGTTATTGCTTAATGCGTGAATATAATATTTTTTACTTACAAAATATTACTCACGATCTATCCGATATAAAAAAAAAATTAGGCTCTTTACAAAACCGTACTAAATATTTTCGCGTTTCGAAATTTGAACAAAGAGGAAAAACTGGACGGGCACAATTGAATAGCGCGAACGAATACGAATCTGTATTTTGAGGCAAATAAATGTACCGCGTTAATCGTTGAGTACCAATGATACGAAAATCGAAATTGGGGAATTCGAGTGCAGGGACCCCCATTGGTTTTTGAACTTTGCTGGTTTTGTGTTGACGATAGAGGGATTTTGTTTTTTGTAGTGAAAGTACGAGATTAGGGTACAATAATACTACTACTTATAGAAAAAAAATAACCGGTAGAGCATTTGTCCGAAAAGAGAAAACGCCACGGACACCAACGTTTTTGTAAGGGCGCAATGTACGTTACAACGTTAGTAAAAGTATGTTTGATTAATTGTGTTATATTTATTTTGGGATGCCGTTTCATAGTTACAGGACTATAGCGTACAATGACAATTGATTACGACGACGTAATTATAGACGTAAAGTTAAAACTCGTGACTGTTGTTAAGTTTAAATTGATCAGCGTATTAGATTTGGAGTAAAGCGATGAATGTATTGGTTTCACAATGACGTGGTTGTTTTTGTTTTCATGTTGCGTATGAACACCGCCGTGTAGAAGAATCGCTCGACGATTTGGGGACACGCGTCTCGTTTCGGTAATAACTTGGTGGTTGATTTCAAAACTTTTTGATTTTCACGGTAGTTACTTTACGTATTAATGAGAATAATACGAAAATCGCGAACGAACTCGCGAAATTGTCGACGTATTCGTTGTTGACGTAGACGATTTTCGAAAAGTTTAAAATAAGGCTCGCGCCGATCAATAAGGAATTCGTTTTCGATTCTAATCGTAATAATTAACGATCTCGAGTTTTATTCAATTACGCGATACTATAGTTGAAATATTAAACGATTCCTAAACTTCCAATCGGTAACCCCACTTCCCCCTTTCCGGTCTTATATACCGTCTTGCGGTAAAGTGTTTGAACGTCATCCGGAGTATAGGAGGACGGACACAGCGTGCCGAATGACGGCCAATTGTTTGTTCCTTTCTATTTGACGTATACCTGTTGCACGCCTGCTTGGTTTTTGTATATATCGAATAATTTTTATCGCGACAATAATGATAAAAAACGCGTGCGTCGATCGACCGAACAAGACGACCCGACTACGGAAAGTATTGCCTATAATTTACTCATTACACACACACACACACACACACACTTACAAACGTATTATGACATTGTGATACGTCGACGAGATGAGCGACGCCGCGACCTCACATGCCCGGGGAAATTGCTCAACAGCTTAATGTCGTGAATGTACACGGGCAATATATTACATAACGTCCTGAAGCAAAAACATCTACTACAGCACGAACGGCCGTTATCTGTAACTGTCGTATTTACGTCACACCGTGCCGCATAGCTACGGCTGTTTTTCGGACAATTATTGCGAAACTTTGGGCGAACAACCCGTCACGGTATTTCGCACGATGCCTACCGGTCCAAAGTACTGGAGTTTATTCGTATCGCGTGTCGTCGGGTAGCGTGTACGTTCGTACGCCGTCGGGTATTTTAAATACTTGCCATTGGTTACCGCAAAAACTCCATCGGGCCGTTCAATTGTTTCATTATTTACGAACACTTTCGGTAGTAAGGCGATAAAATATCGTAACAACCCGAAAATTATAAACGGATCGATAGCCGACCATACAAATAGACGTAATTACGATATTTACGCGGTTGCCGGAAAAAAATCCGATTTTCGTTACGAATTCCGGAATTTTAATTTTTCGTTTCGTTTTAAAAAAATCGCTTTCAATTCGATTTATATATATATATATATATATAGAATAGTAGAAAATAGTAGAAATAATAGTTATAGAGTTAAACAAATCGTAACATTCCGAAAAAATTGATTTCGGTCTTATCTAGTCGTATTCAAATCGTCGTACAAGAATATCCATAGCTATAACCGTCGGCCCGTAAACGCACTGTGCATATATGGATACATAAACCCTAAGCGCGAGAAAAAGTGCGCTTAGAAGAGCAAAAACGAAGTTTATCTTTGCTTTGTAGGTCGAGACGGTTCGTCGATTTCGTGATTAACCGCGATTTTCGTATTATTTAAGAGCTCAAAACGCGATACGATCTTAGACGAGCGACGATGTTTATCGTATTTGTTGATTACAATAAACTATTAGAGTCAGAATCGTTTTTCGAATATAACGATTTCTCCTTGATTTTAAATCCGAAATAACACGCGTCCGGGAACGTTAGTCCAAGTCCCCGACATAAGCCGATTCCCGTTCAAGTAGCGGTTCGCTAGTACCTTTCTTTATTTATAATTCGACTTTCGTTCGAATAACCTCCGAAAACCGGTTCAATCGCGTTTGTGTATTGTAGAATTAAGAACTTTATAAAAATAAGAACGAGCGTGTATTCTCGTCGATCGACCATACGATCGCGCGCGCGCGCGCGCGCGCGCGTGTACTTCGAATTAACACAGTCGTTACGTGTATTCAAACACTTACACGAGTGCGTAATAAGATATATTCTCGTAAACAGTAATTTTAACGAATACTAATCGCGGTAATGTATCGTACGTAATTTTTATATTCTCACGATTTGCCGGAGCGGTAGACGTTTTTGTCGTTGTTAAATATTAGGCAACTAACGTAGTTCTAATTTCCCTAGACACGTTATATTCACGAAAACGGAAATCCACGAACCAAGAAGGCCACTGTTGTTCTTAGGCGTTTGTTTTTTCATTTTTCGCGTTTCTCGTCGTTGTTTATGATGGTATCCCGATTGAAGTATAGACAATAAAATCGCCGTCGAAGCTACAGATGAAACACACGAAACAGCGCCCGTTCTCTTACGATTTCGTTTCCCCGTTTTCTTCGTCCAACACGTTTCACAGAGAACATTTGAAGATTTACTGTCGCGTAATGTTCAAAACTGAATAGCATCTGAACGCGATTATCTACGTGGGCGTCGAACGGTTTTCGTTTTGGGTGCCGACAACGCGTCCGATAATAACGCAATCGTAATCGCCCGAGTACGTTCGCGACGAATAATTCGAGTAATCCGAAACGCGCGGCCGTCGTGTCAGATATAGTATTCAAGGCGCTCGCGCGCGCGTAAGCAACACGGAAGCCGTTTCGTTCGTTGCCGTACCGTATATAATAACTACGGCGTTAGGATAGATTTACGTACGCGATATATATGATTTAAAATACGTACTATGTGTGTTACATTGACGACGGCCAAGACGGATCGAGAGGACGTGTTTTCACGATCATTGTTACAATAATTTCGAAATCGGCGTAAAACGTAACTCGTTGTATAGATACGCACAAAGTGTGTTCAAAATATACCAAAAGTTATTACGGCTAATCTAGAACGTGATATATATATATACATAGCTTTAAGCTATAAATAAACGAATATTCCCCGCGTATTGACGAATATTTTAGACAAAATCCGAAGTCGTTTCACGTTTGCGTTTGATATGGTTCAATCGAGTCAGTTCTGTTTCGTTCCGCGTTTTCGACCTGTCCGCGAAATAAATGAACAACGTGCGCGCTCCGAGTTTTTTTTGGGAGGGGGAAGGGGTAAAACGCGCGATAAAAACAATCGCGATCAATTTCGGGGACGATATTTTTTAAGTCGTTCGAAGGCTTTCGACGAGTTTAGCGTTTCAAAAATGGCGGTCACTTGAAGACGATCCACGTTTCGGAAAACCGTCAATGTCCAAAAACGACGATGTGACGAAAATTCGTGAAAACATACGGAAATGATAATCCGTTCGCACTTGGTATATGAGATCTCGGTTGGGTCTTGTCATCGGAAACTAATGGAAAATTCACGAACAACATAGGTTTTTGCTCACCGATTGTTGACATAGGAACGTGAAAAAAAAATCGTTCGACGATTTATCAAGATCTTAAAAATCGTTCTGCTGATCCTAATTTCCTAAAAAACATCGTCGCGGGTGTCGAGACACGTAAGTATGACGAAGGTAACGAAGGTCCAGTCGTCTCAGTGGAAAACAACGTTTTTCCGTGACCAAAAAAGCTCGACGAGTTAGAGATGTCGATATAATATTGATTATGTTTTTTGGCGTTGAAGGTATTGTTCATCAACATTTCGTACCATTAGGGAAAAACAATATCAGTTATAATCGGAATTATTTTAATATTTTTAAAACAAACGAATAATTGACAATTTGATTAGTCGATCGACAAAAACGTGAGCGATAATCGTTTGCGTAGCATCTCGAAAAATACGCTCGATAATTGATTAAACTATTTAATAGAAAATTTGACGAACATACTATGGGATCAACAAGTACGTATTAACATTATCGATGTAATCACCCAGAAACGTATTAACGGTTATTGCGAAAGTCAAAGAGGATTTGCCTATATTACGTAAGTATTATTGCAATTGTTCGTGTATAACGTTCGTATAATATTAAATTTATTTTCGTAAGCAGAAGGCACGAATAATGGACTTTTAAGCGCATGTATACGAAAAACGGAGATAAATCCTCGCGACGCGAAATTACTCGATCCGGCTAAACGACGGGCGAAGATAATAAACGAATTTCACATCGGGAAGTGGCGACTACGGACAGTATTTCACAAGGCTACAACCCGATGTGATTGTAAAATGAACAGGCGTGTTCGCGAGTCGGTATCCAGCATTTTTAATTAAAAAAACGTCCCCGATGTTTCACGAATAAAATTTACGACAATTTAATATTTAAGTCCTTCGAGACGTTTTCAAGATAGAAATCCCGGCAAATATGAATATAATTGTCATAACAGCGCGAGATACGACACTGTAGCCGAGAGCTCGGGGATAAACATAATTTGAATCGTTTAGGTGGCGTACGCGATTGCATGGTATATTTACGTATGTGTAGCGTAAAACGAAGGAGGATTTTTGGGTTTTCACGATAGAATCGCTTCGAGTATGTACGATAATTTTGTGCCAAAGTACTCGGTGCAAATTGTGGTGTCATTCAGTTCACCATTCTGCGTTATTTTCGAACCATTTTCGACGGATCATTTTACATTCCCCAACACCGTACGATATTTTTGTACACATTTTCGAGGCGTTTTCACGAAGACAAATACATACATATACACGTTCGTATCCAATTCAAAATAATCGTATACGAACATTCGATTCATATATCGATCAAGTATCCGCCACCGAATAATATATACCATTATTTACAATTATAATAATAATAATATATTACGATAACGTTATAATAATCAATTCCGTCCACCGATGTTCAGTTTGGACTATACTACGCGTATAGGGAAATGGATTTCGCGGACTATGGTATTATTATTCGCCCGCATTGTTCCGAGAATATAAAGTGTACTGAAATCGATAATATAATTAAGACGGTCGATAGGACATATTATATATATATATATGTATACCGACATCGCGACGTGTCCTGTAACGCGATAACCCGTATACGAATATTCAATTTATATATATAAATATGTATTTTTAGGTTGTCCGTTCACGAGGCCGTATCGATCAGCGTTTTCACGATCAATGCCATTTACGCCGAAAATGGTGAAAGAGGAGTACGCCCTAAATCACGACGACGAATTATTATTATTATTATAACCCGTCGGATTATTCGCCGATACGGGCGTGGACGAATAACGTCCAAGGTGACAATTGATCGAAAACGCGTTTTATTCGTGATATGCGAAACCACCGTTACCCGAATATCTTCGTCGTCTCTCCCAAACGTACGGTAACGGGCAGGACGGTCGGTCATCATCAACTTCCGCAACGTTCGATCCCCTCGCCCTCTTTCTCCAACCATTCTCGTATTCCTCCGTATCGCACATCGTCCCACCACTGATCCCCTATCTTCCCGACCATTCGCTTTACGTCGTCTCTTCCCACTTTAAAGTACGTGTCCGAACCAGAGCTCGACTTCCATTCTTCCATATTTTCATCATTTATTTTAACCACTCTAACGTTACCGCATTTTTCGCTTTATCTTTTTTAGTCACTCCACTCGACCATCTTATCGCATTTTCATCTTTGTCACGCTCAACCGTCGCGTGCTACACTCTTGTTCACTGCCTAACAGTCTGATCCATACGGCCATCGCAGGTCTCACCGTCACTGTCTTATATACGAAAGTCTACTTTTTAACTTAATTGTTCTCCGAACGTATACATAGTGGTCGCGCCGGATTCACGGTCGAGTGACGTTGGTCCGCTTAGGTAATTTCACCGCGGCGGATTATATCGCGTGGTTCAGGGGTGACAATAATGTTCTTCGTCAAATCGGTCAATAAAATAGCGTACACTGCTAAATAGGCGGTGAAAAAAGTTGTCACGCGAACGTGAACCGCTACGGACGAATTTCGTTACGTAATTTGACGCGTTATATAATCGGGCGGACTAGTGGAACTGATATTATTACGTTCGTTGGGTAACGCCTTCGGGACAAAGGCCTTCGCAAAAATAACGACAGTGCCGACGAACAATTTAATATCGGGAGAGAAGCCCGTACGAGAGTCGATTTAAGTACGTCCGTGCGTAATATAAACCATTTGGCTCGGCCGTTCCGTCGAAATAATGATACGATCGGGTTATATGAGCAATCGGCGCGTGGACGTAAATTCTAAACGCAAAACGCGCGTAACTATCTGGTCGAATTCGCCGTTGAAATCCGCACTATCCCGTGGACGAATCGTTCGGTCGTATAACGCGTTCGTACGGTCTCGCGTAAAATATTCCGAGTTACACACGCGGGTAATACGACTCGTCTATCTGCTCGTAATATACCATATGATACACAGAGATACGTACGGGATTTGAACAGTTCAACGATACCGTAATATATACGTAGTATATTTGCATTTTTTTTTTGTTTTTCGGCCGCCATAGAACTATTACTAATACTTCTACTACTACTACTACTACTACTACTACTACTACTACTATTACTACTACTACTACTACTACTACTACTACTACTTCTACTACTACTACTACTATTACTACTGCTACGTGAGTGTAGACGACGACATGATGAAGTCGAAATTAAGGCACTTATCGCGCGCATCATTTTGCGTATTTTACGAGATTATTTCTCGTTTTCTTTTTTACTAAGAGTTATCAGTAATATTTATTAATAATAACGAGATCCAAACGGCCCCGAGCCGACTCCACCGGATCGACTTATTGGGCGATTCCGCCAATATATGAGCACGTATGAGCGTCGTTTAAACGTCGCGAAATTCTCAGCGCCCGAAACGTACCGTACGAGACGACGATACTTTTCGAACAGATCATTTAACGTAATAATATTCGTCCTGAATCCGACGGTGGTCGGATAAGATCGAATATTCCCGGGGCGTTAAAGCGAACGGCAAAGTTTAAACAATTTCTTCGAAGCGCCGTCGAATTTCGCGTCGTTACAACATATGACGCGTTCAACACGACCGTCGTATCGAATGTACGGCGCAATTTCTAGAGCGAGTATAGAAACGAAAAGTATAGAAACAAATAATTCCAGATTTCGTATGAACAAATCAAACGGACGAATAAAAAAAAAATCAACCCGAGAGTAATTGACGAACTCGGTCGATTTACTCGAATTATTAATCGACTCGAAAACTTTCAACTACACGAATTCGGTAAACTAAATTTCAGAAGGTTAAAACATAAATCTGTAACATTCTGAAATTCCATTGTTGGACACAGATGTGACGCGACTGATGAAAGAGATTTAATTTTTCACACAGGCACGTTTACGGCCAAACGCCACCGGATTATATTTACGCTATACGGCCAACAATTACGCGTACTTAACACTTCTTACGTTTTATTTGCTAAACGACGTCGTTCGTATACACAACGTTACTATCGTTACCGTAACGAGAAACGAACTGGCGTATTTGTTTTACGGTTGCCAAGTAATATTATTACGATACAGTTATTTTCTAACAAAAAATTTACATTCCGCCACCCATTAACCGACGCTTGAATACTCGTTAAAAAGTACCCTGCGTATATATTATGTACATTTATATACGTTCGGAAAAATTCCAAATTATATAGTTTATAACGTTTCGAACGGATAGGTACTATAATATTTATCCATCTCGCGGGAAATTAACGACACGAAACAATTATTATTCGGCAACATTATTATTCGACCTCGAGTATGAAATTATTACGCAACGTATTCCGATTTTTCGACATATTCGTAATGATTTCGTAGGAAAATAACTAGTGGTACACACACACACACACACATATATATATATATATATATATATATATATATATATAATATACACGGAGAGTACGCGCGCGTACCGAACGAGTGATTAAAGGAGAAGGGAGAAGATCGTGTTCTCATCCTGGCGGATAATTACCGAATTCCGCACGGCGAATCGACAAACGTGCGTGGCATTTCTGCGACTTAGTTTTCCTTCTCTAATCGTATCGGACGAATCCAATTCGACCACTCGCCGGAGTTCGTGTCAGATAGTGCGGCGTCCGCGCATATTCGTCAAGCGAATGTTCGATCAATGTGAGTTATAAGCGCCAAAACGGTTTCTTTACTGCGAAAATCGATATATCGTTCGACATTTAAGCTTATTTTCACGAGTTATACGATTATCTTTAACGAAACCGTTAAAAATCGTCAATACCTCGATAACGTGATATCGACCCATTCGGACGCGATTGGTCGTATCCTAATAAAGTCGAATGTTCGCGTACGCTATTTGCCACGTTCGCGTATTATATAACATCGATTACGACGGTACGTTTTTTTTTTTACGACGTGCGTCGTCGCCGTGTATTGATTTTGACGTTAGTTAGGCATATCGGATGGTACGAAAAAAAAATTATAAATAGTGGATACTCCTCTATCCGCTATCCGTGTATAATATAATATTAACGGTGGCGTAAATCGAACGGATTGCGCATAAAAATTCCGTCGAATACCAAGGTTAGGCGAGTTAATATTTTTTAATCGTCGAATTAACTTAACGTGGAATACCGAAGTGTTCGTCGTTACCTAATACGTCGTCGCTAAATAAAACGATTTTTCGTAGAAACGATTAACTTGATGTACGGAACGCGTTAAACGTCGGAAACGAATAACGATTATCGAGTTACGAATCGGCAACGTCAAAATCATTTCGGTAAATGACTCGAATTTTAGCTTTTGATTCGTTAACGCCGCTGCCCAGGTTCGCGTTATGAACGGTCCAAGTACGCTCCCGAAATACACCCGGTATGTTATAATTATTAACCTTTTTACATATAAAATAAAAATTATAAAAGAAATTCACGACGTTTTATTATTTAAATTAATTGTAATTGATCGAGATAGAATAATTAAGTTCGGTGTAGATTTTACTATAGTAAATAGAAAAGATATAATTAGATTAACTAATAAAAACATTTTAATTAGGATTCAGCTTATATTTAAAATACAAAATATTAATTTCGGAAATTAACGATAATATTAAGTATATACCGAAAATTTATTTTAAATAATTTATATTATCATTTTGGTTTACAGTCACATACGCACGGACATTGTTCGCCTAAATTCCGAAACGATTACTGTTACTCGGACTTTGTCTATACGGGTAAGCATACGTCACACACGATTTTCGCGTCGTACACTCGCCGCGCGTTTATACGAAACGCGGTAATGATGCTTGGAATATTTGTTCGCTCCGCGCTATATTGTGTATGTGGTGGGCATAGAACGTATACGGTCCCAGGGTTGTTAGTTTTTAATAAAAACTACAGTCTTTTTCTTTCGCCCGGCCGTCCCTTGATGAACGATTCGTTCCTGCCGCCACGTACTATCAAGAGATAGAAAAACGATATTGATCGTAAATTGTTTTACAAGAAAATGTATCGGGGAATAACGACGTCCATACGGTTCAGCGGTGTTTTAAAATCCGTATGAACTTCGATAAATATACAATTTGAATCGCGTACAAATAATAAAACACGTTCGTCGCGTATACAGACGCTAACAAAACGTTCCGAAGGATTTCGACGACAACGGTTCGTAATGTTTTCGGAGACGGATCGACGATTTGACGGAGTTCCGGGGAATCGCGAAAAAAAAAATACCTGTCGACGGGGGGGTTAGCTTGTAAATATATTTCGTTTCCGATTTTACGTATTCGGGTATAAACCAAGCGGAGCCCTTTCGGTCTGTCTGTAATAATACGTAATACGTACCAGCCCGGATTAAGGTCCCTGGGGGCCTAACCTAACCGATATTTGATTACGAGCTCCCATCAATGGAAAAACAATTCGGTCACTGGTCGACGGAAGTTATTAAGCCGGCCGCGTCGAAATTACACAAAAATTTACAATTGGTTACTGTTAAGGAAACATTGATTACATATACGTATCGTGTGTACGTGTAAATTGAATCAACGATATGGCTCTTGTTAAACTTATAGTAAAATACCAAAATATTAGTCGAAAATCAAAAATATCGAATGACGTAGACGGTTTATTAATTACTACTATTACTCGTATAAGCGCTACAAACTCGAAATATATTAAAATTAAAATAGTAACAAACTACGAAAATTAGTTATAAGTGTTTAGACTCAATTGTTATATTATTTATAACATTATATTTAATATAAAATACAAAATATATATAATATATAATAATATACATTATATATATAATCGATATTTCGTTTGTACCGTAATAATTTTACGAACGTCGAAAATAAATAAGTTTCATTTACCCGAAAGTCTTTTCTCTCGCTTTTCGCGAAGCGAATCCTATTTTACGTTTGTTCAAAGTTTACGTTCCGTAGAGCGTCATTTTCTGTAGACGAAACGGTCGAGGACAACAAACATTATTGCGCAAGAGCCAACACGCGTTTATCCGTGGCTAGGTTAAGAAAACGTTCTGTCCGCCGTACAATTAGCTACAGATCTCTTCAAATTCATTTAGTTCGTCATCGAACGTAATACTTTTTAAAAAAACTACGAATTAGCGCGCTTTTTAACTGATGGCCCGTCGTAGACCCTCCCCTCCTCTCCGGTTAAGTGACCCCTTTTTAGTCGTTCCCACGCCGGCTCCTAACTCCGGGCCAGCAAATACGCGATATCCTACTGAAGTACGGATTACCGATCGTGCCGCCAATTCCGGAACGATTTTATACAAATATATAACGTACGTACCAACGCGCTTAAACGACGACGTGGCTTGTCAGCACGCGGACGACGGACCGATAGCGCTCGTATTCGTTGTTACAATAACGCCGTACGAACAATACGTTTAATATTTATTTTTCGCCTCCGTACAATACGATACGTAACAGGTCTAAGCGATATTCAGTCGGGTGTCTGTCTACGTGCCACGGAGTCGGCGTTACTAATATTACGAACACGTGGCGCGAGTACTCGGACCGCGATATTTGTTTCGTGGTCGCCTCATTACAATAAATTACAATACCCGGGAATATTATACTCGCACGCTCGTCTTAAGTACGTTTATCGTGTAACAACCGCGCCACGGTCTCCCACTTACGTTACGAAAGTACCGTAAACACGTGACCGTTGTTATTGTTCCACGCCCGAAATCGTCGTTTACGGCGTATTCCGGCGCCGTAGAAACGTCACGCGGTTAGGAATGTACTTATTTCGCGTTACGCGAATCGAAGAAAATAACGGGTTTTGTTTTATCCGCGAAAATCGACGAGCGGCGAATAGTAAGTATTCGGTGCCTGATAGTTACGATACGCCGTTGGTTTTTTTATTTGCCCGCGCGCTTACGCAAATCGTACCGGTCGGATTATATTATGTACGTTTAAATCGGGCCGTTTATTCGATGTATATTAAAACTTTTACGTATCGATCAATGTGTCTATGGTGTAAATACACGAAGTTCGATTATATAATTACGGGTTTTAGAAACCAAAAATATCGTACGTATTCGCGGATTTCCTACAACGTCGATAGTAACGTTTATAGATTTCTTCGTCGTAGTACCGTATTATTTTTAAAATTCGTTCTCCAGTCGCGGCGATTGGTTTGATCCGCTTAACGGAAATACGAGAATCGCTACGTTATTTTTACGTTTCGTTCATTCCGTTACAACAACGTAATTAGATATTACTTTAATTTGCGTAGAATAAGTTTTTCTGTAATCCGATCAAAACGGAAGTACACTGCCAGTAGTGCTACCGGGTAAAGACTATTAATTATTAATTATTAATCTATTTTTTCTCGAGTACCCTCGAGCTGTATATTCGGGTTTATGGACGACGAAGATTTCGAAAAAATCGATTACGCAAGCAGTTCTTATATTCGATTCGAATCAACGAAATATTTTGTTTCGTTTGAAAGTTTTGAATAATATATCTCGTTCACGTCCGAATGCAAATCGCCGTCTTTGCGCGCGTAACGAACAAACAAAAATATTTACCCTAAAATATTAGAACGCGATCTACGAAATAAGACCGTGCGGGTGGCACAACGAACACAATGCGTCCGGTAAGGATGAAAACGACGTATATACTTCGTTCGCGGTGTTTAATACGCGTGACAACATGACGAAATGTATACCGTGGTGTTCGGGTTCGAAGCAGCGTACGGATGTACCGTTTTTGAGAAAACATCTACAAGGAAACGTTCGTTCGCTGTTTTTGTGTAATCAATTACGCTTAGTATTGTACGGGACAACTGATAGCTAAGGATATAACTTTTGGCACAACTATGTGCGCTACGTATGTATTACATATATCGCAGACCGACGACTATTGTCCGTAATTAATCCGAGCGCGTTTCGAACGTAATCGAATTCCGACCGAACGCGAAATATAAGACGACGCGCTGTCTTCGTGTCTGTGCTATACATATTAGTGAATGGTGACGTTTTTCGGAGAGATTGTTCAAAGCTAATCGACCAATGTGAACGAAATGGTTCGTTTTGTGGAGTGCCATAGAGATTTTGTCTACGATAATGTTCTAATCTTTTAGAAAACTGATAAATCCAAAAATAGCGGTGAGACGACTAATTCCCGAAAACAAATAAAATCGGTTTTTCGACGATTTGTACGTCCCCCGGCATAGTTTCGTGCGCCTTTTTCATTCCGGAACGGGGGAAAATATTCGCGGTTTGCCGAGCGAGAAATGCCTCAGACACCATTGTGTATTCCAACAACTTCTCCGAGTGGTGGACATACATCGCGTATAATGAACGTAGGAAACGTTCAATTTCGATTCTGATACGAAACACGGCCGAGTTCGAAATTGTTTTTTAAAATAAACGAACGAATTACTTTTTTCAGGCAATCGCGTTAATTTTATTTTTAACTTCTTTTTCGTAGCGCTCTGATAAGTCTAAAAAATGGTCGTCAAAGTAATATTAACTTATAAACTAATTCATTTGGAGAACCGTTAATTTATTAAATTACGTAGCTACGATTTCTGCGAACGAGTTATTTTAGTTATTATTTTCGTGCTTAAAGTTTAGCTAAAGTAAATTAAAAACCGTGTACATCGCCAGCGTTTCAATGGACGCCGTTTCTAACGCAAACAAAGAACGATCGCTACGTATATAATTGACAAATTCTGTTTCAAACACCGACGTACTATATTAGCTACACTTTCGTAATTTTTAGCGAAAAAGACATTTTAAAGGCGCACCAGGTAAAGGCATTTTTTACGTACGCAACAAAACAAATTCGAATCCAAGAGGGAAATTAACTTTCGGATCGATCGAGTTAATGGACACGCGTGTTTCAACTATTTATCGAATCGTCGGTATTAATTATCATAACATCGCTCATCCTTGTACGAATCCACTTTCGCGTGTATGTATGTGTAATGTGTATATTTTCTCAGTTGAAATTACGACGCGCGCGGTAAACGTTACCGTATCGTAAAGAATATCGTAATTAATGTACGCGTATTATTATAACCACACGAACGTATTTCATATAATATTCGGGTTCACATACGATACGGTGTCTCTGAGGATAATGATATTATAAAATGTATTGTATTACGTCAATGGCAAATAATTATTATTGTTGTCAGGCAAGCTTCATACACACACACACACGCACGCACGCACGTACGCACGCAGATATAATACACGTCAGGTTATCGAAGACGAACACATACCGACACCGAATACTATCGTACGTAATAAGACGGACGTAACGTGTGTGTACGAATTGTACATTGTGTTGAGACGGTCGGCAATTTGCTACCGTCTCGTCTCGTTCCGTATACACCGTACTATAAGCACACAATGGCGATTGCCTACGCAAATCGCTCTCTGAAGGTCACGCTCATATTCACATACACACACACGCGCATGTACGCACGCACATACACATAAATAAACAACACGTGCGTACATACCATTTCGTCGCACTTCCTGAATCACCACCGCCATCCGTCACCACGTGTGTCGACGATATAGGATTTTTACGAAAATCTCGTTTGGCACGATAAAATCCACGGGCATTTCAAATCTCCTTGAAAACTTTCAGTACAACGTGTATACACACACACACACATAAACGTATGCGTATAATTACGTGTGAACACGATTTACCGGATTTTATAACGTTTTGTGGGAACGCCTAACGATTCGTATCGTACGCTGTACATTTATTTGTTGGGTTAAACTATCGATCTCAACCGCTATAGTAATAATAGGTGTCGTAATAAAACATTACAGAGGACGCTAATAGTGGACGTTTTTAAACATTTTACGGGACATACCGTCAATATAAACGAATTGTATAAAAGAAACGCCTTTCGAATTGTTCGTTCCGATAAATTGACGAAAACAATTGCGTCGAAAAATTAACCGCAACATAGACGATGGATCAACAAATTAATCAACAACGGACCCCTTTAGCGCTCTAAATATTTCGTACATAAACGAAAACTTACAAACAACATTTTCGGACGTAATAGGAAAAATAACGAAATTATCGAAAAGAACGTATGTACGTATAAAATATGAGTAGGTCACGAATATGCGTTGGTTTTAAATGTAAGAGTTTTTACCCGACGTACGATTATTATTTCGCGGGAAGGTTGCGGATTACGAAGGATTTCGTTTTATATCTGGAATTCGCGAAATCGCTCTTTTTTCTTGACGGATTTTTCGTGAACGAACCCGTGTACGACTTCTTAAATACGGACAGAGGTCAACCGCTTGTCGAAGCGTGACGAGTAAAAACTAATAACAATCCAAATTCGTGTTTAAACGATAACGGTCGTGTTTCTTTCAGTTATTGGATTTCTAAAAGTTTTGAATCGCAATTGTTGGCGACCACTTATTTAAATACGATGCAAAGCGTTCGTCGCAAAAACCTACGATTTGTTTCACTAGCCGCGACGCTTCCGAATAACGATATTATTATTTATTAAAAGAAATCCGACGATTATAATCCCGAAATGGCACGCACGTCCGTCTTCCGACGGAATATCGCGTATAATACCGCGGGACGACCATGTTTGGCGATTATTCGTCATCGCCGCCCCCCACCCTTCCGTCTGTTTTCGTATACGTACCGATTACTACTTTCGATTTCTTCGTGCTGCGCTCGATTTCACGACGGACGCGCGTCGTCAAACAACAATCGCGTTCTGTATTACGCCGTGCGAGTTTTTCCGCGATAATCGACCTTTTTAACCGCTCCGGTCCGACCCGTCTCGACAATAATTCCTTCTACTTATACATCAGCCTCTGGCGACTTTCCGAGAGCCTAAACCGTTCCCAGTTTACGTTCGCGCGCTTTCGATCTAATTCCGTACAATTCAACGCGTCCGTGTTTTCCACTCCCGGCAGAACTTTCGTTATTCGGACGGGTTCATTATCGTACGTAGAATCGCGAAGAAAGCGCTCGTGAATACGCTCGTATGGGACAGCGTCTCTTCGTTAGGGAGGCGAACGAAAAAAATTAGGCGCGCCACGTACACGACATACACGGTAATTATATTGTTATATCGTCGCGGCGGTGGCACCCGGACAGACATAACCGACTTTGTCACAGTTTTCAATTCGAAAGTGCGACGATTCCTTTCACCGTCCGTTAAAAAAAACTCCGCTACTCCGTCGTAATCACCGCTATTTGCGCTCGAAGCGACGTACGTATATTATACACACACACACACACACACACACATGTGTATATAGATAGGTCGATACGTGTACGTATTGTTGCAGTTTAGGCCGTAACGTAACAACATCCGCCAGGGTCATTAGACTATTATGGCGTTCGCCGGAGAAATGTTTTCGCGTTGGCAACGACGAGACGAACTTCAAAACGTTCCGTAGTGGCGACGTTTTTATGGACGGTCGTCGGCGTTGTCAGACGCGCGTCGTGGTCCGTCGCGGTTATTGAACGACGGTGGCGGCCGCCGTGCTTCGTCATACGCGCGCGTAACGTAAATTCGCGACGTCCGCGGTGCGAAAGAGCGTGTGTTCGGGAGAAACGCGATCACCGCGCGCGTAATTCGCGTCTAACGTGAATTTTTCGTTTTCAAATCGCCGGCCGACGGTTATTCGGCGAGGTTTTTTCCGATCGGTTTACGGGAATGAATCCACCACTCCTCGCGCCGTAAACAATTGGCGCGACCTAAATCGTTTTCCACACCACCACGTACAACTGAAACGAACAATCGGAAACGGTGGTCCGTTTTTCTTTTTATATTCCGGATAACGCTTCAAGCGATATTCAATCGACATGATAAACACGCGAATGTTCGGTTATCAAACATGTCCTGTAAAGCGTCCCGAAGGGGGAACGTTTTCGTTATTTCGACAGTGGCTTAAATTTGAACGCTTATTACTCGGGAAGTATTCGTCGGTAATCATCGACGCGCGCGTAAACGCCCATAATTATATATTCTCCTTAAGAATTTATAAATCAAATCGTAAGACGCCGGTTAAATTAAAAAGTTCGTACGAGTAAAGAACAAAGTAAAAGTATTAAAAATTATGGACAAACGTAATATTAAAAGTGGAAAAAGTAAAAATGTATAATGAACAATAAGTATTTTCTGAGATATAATTCGAGTATTGACAAAAAAACCATCCTGTATATGTGTGTGTGTGTGTGTTGCGAGACGAAGAATCGTCGTAATGAGCGATCATTGTTACGAAAATGGCACACGACCGTACACGTGGACGCTGATTACTATGTACGAAAAGTAACGGGATTAAACTTTTTTCCTCGGTAAATGAATAGGTGCGATACAGTCGGTTCCCGAGGTTGAGATTGGATTCCGTACAAGCGAACTTTTTTCCCTACTAAGATTTTTATTACCGCTATACAAGCGCCGTGACTAGGTATTTAGAATAGTAAAAAAAAATTGAACGATCGACCTATATTTTTGAAGTTAAATCGACGAGCTGTTTTAGCGACAAATGATTTAAACATTTTTTTTTCTAAAATATTATCGAAACAAAGACGATAAAATTTAACTAGCGTTGAAATGTTCGCTTATTCGCCGGGGGAGTAACCGTAATCAAAACGTTAAAACGTTATACGCAACGAAGACGACGTGTCGATCGCTTATTGTCACAGATTTAAGTAGTACACACGGTTTATAATAATGTGTCGTAATCGTTCGACAATAACGCAATTTTCGACCGTTAACCGTTATTGTTTGTACAATTCCGCAACGTTAATTGAGCGTTGAGCAATAATTATTATCAGGCGATTCGATACATATTACGCGGGAGATCAAACGCGCACCGGCACTCGAAATGATTACGGCGCAATGACGAATTACCGTACGTCGCTGTGCGGAAAGTTTACCAATCATGTCGATCGAATTCAATGTTACTTCAATGTTTTGTCCATTACCTTCGTGTAAAATAATTGTCGAAAAGATTTCGAATTTTTCACACGATTTCCGTACAACTGCATTGACGGTCGCTCGTTCTTTTCTATCGTTCGTTCGTAGCGTCCGCCGAGAATACGTATTTAAATAGCGAACACCGACGAATATATCGTTCAGCGACTGCGTCAGTCAACGAAGCGCGTTTTGGAGGGGTACCGTTGGTATTACGGGAACAAACGAAATTCGGGAAATTGTACGCGCCCAACTCGCGTTGTTGTGTCTATTAGTCGAACGCAGAGGCCTCTTCGAAATTACTCGCCTAGTGTTTTTTCCGAATTTTTCTCGGATAATTCTGCTCTGTTTACTGTATCGGACCGTCGTTTAAACGGCAAGGAGTACATTATTTCTACAAAAAGGAACGTACTCGGGTGTATGTAAATGTACGTACATTTATATGTAAATTACGTCGGATAGCAGTTTTACTACGTGCCAATAATTTCGGCCGTACGCGAATGCGGTTCCTTAAGTATGCGTCATGTTGAAAAGCGCGTCGGAACAAATCGGCGTGGTTTAACAGTAATCGGTCCGTATTCGACGTAGAAAAACATTTTGCGGATAATTCGAACGAATTTCGGACAAACGTTGGCCAAAAATGTAAACTTAGTTGACCTATCGATTATAATTCGGCCGTTGTATCGAAAATGCACGTTTCCTAGTGTATTATTATTAGCGTTATCGTTATAAACGTCGTTGTCGAACGTTCGCCGTTTTCGAATTACGTAGAAACGATCGAGGTAATTATTTATAAACCGTACCGCGTTTTTCGACCGTCGGATAGTTCCCATTTTGTACATCAATCGACACGACGAAACCATCGGCGATTTTCGTAAATGGTTACGGCCACTGGTTAGTTTTTACGGTTATTCGGCGGACACGTTCATCGTTCGACTATAATTCCACGCGTGTAGTTTAATATGTAGATAATATCGCGCCGCGCGATGGTGTGTGCGTGGTCCTTGCGTCGATCCAATTCGACGACAAATAAAAACGGAAACGCGTCCGGTAACTCGCTTATTAGCGACCCGATCGCGTGCGTTCTCGTGGCACCGAACGGCGCTTCCCCCCTCCCACCCCACCGGACCGTTTCAATATACGTTTGATCGTATATTTCAACGTAGAATTGACGTAACGCGCTCGGCCGTCGAACGTTGTAACACGTCTCCGCGGGAGTGAATGAGCGCGTACTGTACAACTTATTCGACAGTGAACCCTATCGGGCGATTGTGAACGCCGATAAGCGCGAGAAAAACAACATTATTACGCGCCCGGTTAATGTCCATCGCGTAAAAAATACAATTTGATACGGCCCGATGTTGGTCGGCCGAACGTGGCACGAGCACGCGCCATTTCGTATCCGGAGAGTACGTTTGTATTATTAAATATTCGTATATCGTAATATTAAATATTATTGCGATGAAAAAGCCAAAAACGAAACCGAAATACCGACTGACGGACAAATACTAGCTATACGACTCACTGTAATCGTAATAATCGCCGACACGTCTCACGGATCGATAGGCGTTATTAATTGTTGTTGTCGAAATTATAGTTGTAAGGCATCGTGCGCATCATTTACGCGGTGCGTGCGGTTCGATTAGCGAAACGTGCGGTAACGAATTCAAAAGTTAGCAAAATGCCGTGCTACTCTGCCTTTAGTCGAATCGTTCGGACGTTTCGTTTTTATTATTTCCGCTAGGATTCAGCGTAGCGGATCGGGAAAATTATTTTTGAAATTATATTCGTATTGTGTATATGCGTAGATACGTCTTTCGAATAACTTGTATTCGTAGATTTTCGGTGTTTTTTTTTATTCGGTCCATAAGTTTAGAGAATTCGCTATTAAACCGAATGTCGAAATGTCGATAATCAAATTCACGGTTTGTGCAGTACGAAAACGCGAAAAATCGTCAAACAGTTTTGGGAGTGTGAAACGACGTGACGGCATTGTCAACCAATTTTCAAAACCGGACGTGCTTAAACCGTGGCACTTGACTATAAATGTTTCGAAATTTGAACGATAACGACGTTATTATCGAATATAGCGACGGTTCCGTTTTGAATTCGAAATTAGTTAGCGATTTGGGTAACGACTTAGGATCCGCCGGCAGAAGTCGGGCGAGAAAATTGTTCGAAAACACGGCCACGACAAAATCGGACTGCCCGTATAAAAACTGAACGATTAGTAATACTACGACGACGTAGAAAATTTTTGGACACGTTTGGAATCGATACGATCACCAAGTACGGAAAAACGTAAAAAGAACCTAATATCCGTCGTCGCGGAGGACTACCAGAAACAGCGCGCGTATAGCAAAAAACATATAGGTGACGTTTACCGCGACATAGCTAATTAGATAACTGTCGAAAAAGAACTATCGAAAATTTGAGCGATCGATCGAATAATACATCTGCGTGCGTAGCGCGTGCACTATAATTACGGCCTACGTCGTAACCGTCCGTATTAAAACGAACGTAACCGCGAATACGTTATGGCTACCGAAAAATTAAAGGGTTTTATCAGTCCGCTTGGTCGGGAACATTTTTTAATTCGCAACATTTGATCGGTACGTTTAACGAACACTATGCGTGTTTGGAAATAAAACGGGCAACGTTCAAGTTTATTAGTATTTTCTAAATTCGAAAAACGTTACGTCGAACCGCGCGTAATAACGTTTTGTCATTTCCACGGGTTACCGGATCAACGGGTACGTTTATAATACGACGAAGAACGCTAATATTATTTATTATATAAACGACGGTGGCGAATATGGTGTACAGTTTGGTTTTTCGAAAACGAAAACGGATATTCGTTTCGTGTTTTTCTCTATCGAAAAAAAATCGTTATCTCTCAATTACGTTACACATACGTGACTGGATAACGTACGGTATATACTTAGCTAGCGATTAGTTTGTATCTAAAAACAAATCGAAATCAAACGATTACGTTTTTATTAATTTATATATATATATATATATGTATGTATGTATGTAAACTAAACAAAATGTAATCTTTTTAAATAAATAAACTTTCTAAAATATATGGCGTTTGAACTGTACCGATAATATCTATTCACGTATACGTTTACGTTATATTCTCTCATGATTCACACTCACACATATATATATATATTTATATATATACTCCGGTCGATAATTTCGGATAATAATATCGCAGAAAATCGGTCGAAACCTTCTTCTCCACTCGTCCCAGTCAAAAAAAATGAAACACTTACGAATTGTACATATGCAAAGTTTTACGGTTGGCGTTGCGCAACATTCGTACGCGTTCGTTTGGGAAGTAAATAACGATTATTTCCGTAAAGTTTAGGGGCAACGTACATGAGTAAATGTCGACCTGGGTCTCGAGTACGAGTTCTCGGAACTTAATAATTTATCGGGAGGGGGAAAAATACGACGACACGCGGCAGACGTGAATAAAATACGGAGAAAAACAACTGTAAAAATTACGGACAGTATTTTTCCGGCCATTTTGTTATTGATCACACGTTCAGAGGTCAAACGCACGTCGTCGCAACCATATATGCGATAGCCCCAGTGTCGTAATTATTTGTCAATCGGTAATACGTTAATATTGCGCTTTGATTGATCAAACGTTACGTACGCTTTTAACAATTTTCCAACAATATATCGCGTCGATGAGTCGAAAGGGAATGTTTGTGATCCACACATTTTTTTCTCGAAATTCAATTATTTCGTATACGTGATAGAACTTAATGACTCACTATCGATCGTTTAATTTGTTTGTACACCGATACGAGTTTCCGTTCGCTGTAGATTTTTATCGAAACGTTTGTCGTTTAAAAAGAAATTAATCAGCAAGTTTGTTTTCTTATATATGCCAAGAAATTAACGGTTAACCATTCGAAAGTCGTCGTCGACTTAAGGACGGTAATTTATCGTAGTTTTTTTTTGTCACATTTTGAAAAAAATTACTTTACAAATGTATCTCAATATTTAATTTTACAAAACTATCGCGTAATATTACTTTAAGAAACATTTTCTTAATATTGGGGTATTGTTAATAATTAATTTATCCTAAAATTGGCACGGAAAATCGCGATTAACGTATAAGTGAAAATCGTTTTTGGCCATTCTAAAAGATTCTTAAATTATTACTAATAACAATTCGCTTCCTAACTTTAGAAATCCACGCCTTTAAATAGCTGTTTTTTTTATAAAAATTCGTAATTACGGAATTAAGTATTTATTCTTTAAAAATCCAAGCAAAACTTGTAAATTGAGTAATATATAATGAATATACTTTATCCTTATCTATATGTTCTAAAATTCGTGCGTACGCGTAATTAAAACGATTCGTTTGAACGAAAGGCATAATTCGCGTGGAAATATACTGGTCGGATTCGATGACAAATATTTTACTGGTTCCAAGGACTATCATATTACGCTCACGGACGGCATGGATATTTTAACGTGAAGGGGTTCTGGACGTCCTCTCGGTAAACCGACGACAATTATTTTAATGGTTCGTGTTAGAATATTCGGATGTCGATATAAAAAAAATACAGGAAGGACGACGCGTCATTGCAATTAAACGTGGCGCACGGATAACAATAATAACGAAATAATGGGATAAAAAGGGTAATATTTTCAATTCCGATCGAAGCGAACAACGTATTGGTTTTACGACGGTGTACTTTTCTTATTTGTCCACTTTTTCACGCGGAAGGAATGTGTCGGGTGATTCCGATACGCGTTACTTTCCGTTGCTAATGTGAATTTATTCGGTAATTCGTTTGACACGTTGTTCCCGCAATTGTTTTCTCGAACGTAATTAATAAGGACCCGAAAATTGAAAAAAAAACCGACAGCAATTCCGCCGTATTCGTTTTGGACGTGTATTCGACACGAACCATGTACATACGTTAACGAGAATTATTACGTTCTTTAATTAGAATATATAAAATTACTAGCGTCGCTCGAAATCGTTTTTCGAATACGTCGATTTATCGTTTGTTTCGCCGATCGAAAACAATTAACAACTCTGAAATCTCGGTGTTTCGCGTACATAAGAGCCACCATTCACCGTGTCCGCGGTTCGATGCCATTTTTTTGGTTCGTTAGGACGAACAAAATCGATCTGGGCGTTCCGATCGTCATGACGCGAACGAATTTTCCAAAGACGCGTTCGTAATACGGTCCCGTAATGACGGATTCATCGAGTATATACGTTCTACGAAATAGTAAAACGGGTGCGCGACAGTATACGAAACTCGAACGTGATACGCTTACGCAACAAGAGGCGAATAAAGGACTATCGGATACGCGTATAATACGGAGAAGAGTTTTCGAATAACGTCCATTGAGTGTGTACGTATGTAAAGCGAGAAAATCGCGTGTCAATATATTTGTTTTTCTCGTTTCTGAATGGGAACCGCCGAACCGATATATATATATATCAGTCGTTTACTTTCGCCGTCTGTTCAAACCGTTTATTCCCGTGGATTACAGCGTATAAATAATAAACATTGGCGCGATATTTCAAAAGTTATTATACCGGTAAAAAAAGAATCGAAGGAATCGAGGGGAATCGGCCAAGGTCTGTAACTTGAACGCTACAATTGTGAACACAGATTCGTTCACGGTCTTAGGATAATGATAACGTAACGAAATATAACGCGTTTTATTATAATAAAAAATCTCGAAGTTTTACAATTTTTGCTCGATACGCTTATAGTTTAAAATACGATTATAGATCGTTTATTCGAATGATGGTAGGAACGAAATAACGCAGAAAAGAATAAAAAACAAATTTAATAAATATAAAAAAATAAAAATAACTATTCTTTAGTGGTCAAGGTTTACGATCAAATTTCATGATAAAAAATGTTTCCTGTTTTGTTTATTGTTTTCCATTAGAACGTGTGACGTACGCCTAACGTTTTGTACGATTCTAATAGAGTATTAACGATATTGTTACCATTAAATCGACTAAGATTCGGATTAAATTATCGACGAAATTCGCGATATCACATCGCAATGGGGTACGGTGAAAATTATAACTTCGAACCGATTGTTTTCAACGTAAATATTTATAACGATCGAGTTTCGAGGAAATCAAAATACAAAAAATTTGAAAAAAAAATGGCCTTAAAATCGAACATTTCGAACGGAATAAAAATTTAAGCCTAGACCCAATTATATGGCGATTGAATTGGAATACAACGCGGGAGCCTATACCCAGCCTTTGCCTCTCAATGGTGCGATTTAAATAGTGTCAGTGATGTGATACAGTGTACGCGATAATAGTAAAATAAAAGCGAAAAAGTAGGACCATTATAAGACAATATGATAAAATATGCGAGTTAATAAACGATTCACAAGATCCAAGTATAACGTCTTAAAAAAAAACGCAAATAGACACACGTTTGAGCATATCTTCGAAACGATTGTGACGACCTAAACACAAAAATAGCTTTATTTGAACGTCAAAACAGAAACGTTATCTATAGACGAATAATTATTCATATTTTACGCGAAAATTTGTACTTAAACGTTAACGACACCGAAAATTTATCGAAAAATAAAGGTCAAACAACGTGCGGAGCGTATAAAATCAGGTAGGAGCCGTCGTGTCCCGTATATGCTTCTTACAGTTGAATCGATGATTTTGAACGCGAACGCCCAATTATTTTTATTCCGTCCCGAAACCGAAGACGTCGATCTATTGTTCCGGCGTGTACACAATTAATAATTGTAGTAAAAAGAAATCTATTTTTTTTCCAATATATGGTTTTAGTGATCTGTATCTCGCGTTGTATAAATGTGATCGGGTTACGCTAGATTGCGTTTGAAAGATCAGAGATTTCATAAAAAAAATACTTTTCAGACAGTTTTGTGATTGCTTGACTCAGTCTTATTTAAGCGCACGTCAAAGATAGACACTAGCAAAGAGAAAATATGCCATATTTTACAGTTTTTCTTCGATAAAGGTGAAAAAAGGTGCGACCAAGTAGTATATATATATATTATAAAGACTATAAGTAATAGACGCGAATACGTGTTCTTTGACAACGTATATTCCCGCACGTCCTTGCAACCGGATATATCGTTTCGTTCGGTTACAAACTTTTTTTATATAAGTTTCGTACTCCGTTCCGATATTGGGTACAATACCGTACGTTCGTGCGCGGTTCCAAATTTGTTTTCCGAGTTTAATAGATTTTTTCTCGTAATTTTCGTCGACCGAAATTTTGACATTTAAGCTTAAAAATTCCTAAATCGTATACATTTGACTTGTAAATATATATATATCATAGCATACTACTTCGAAAACCGTATTCGCGTAAAACCAATTTAACGAAATATATTATAAAAATAGGTATCGGCAAGACTGTTATATAAGTAAACAAGATTAAGGACTTACGGTACTTACTCGAAATTACGAAATTAATCTGTTCAGTTTTCACTAATGCATTTGATTAATTTAAATAACGTAAATATACGATTGTAAAATAAAAATTGTCCATTAAGTTTTTCCCTTCGGGTTTTTAATAGGTAGCATTTATTAATAATACTTTTCTGACGCCATAGTATGTTCCTACAGAGTAATAAAATAATAAAAACGAAGGTAAAAATGTAAATTTATTTTACGAACAACGTTCGTCGGTAAATAAACCACACGATTTTAATTAAAAATTATATTTGAAAATAAAATTGTTTTTTCATTTAAAACGTGTAACGAAGGTATGAAACTTTATATGACTGGCGCTATTAAATGCGTTACTGTAATTAGCAAAAACCTAACATGGTGTATATTACGTACTAGAATTGTTCATAATTGTACGCTTTTTGAGTTTTCGTAAGTTTACGATCGATAAAATGAATATATTTTAGAATTACGTTCTTAGGTAAATACAACTAATATATATATATAATCGAGTGTTTCCTAACGTTAACCCTCCATAAAGTCCTGGTAAAGTCACGGTGAAGTCCTAAAACGACAACGCTGTCGCGGTGTTCGAAACTGGGGTTTGTGAATTGTTTGTATTTGTTCGTTCGCGACGTTCGAAACGATATGTCTGTATATTAAAAGGTTTCAAAACTCTTGGTCGATTTGTTCGAACGAATAAAACAAATTTAAACGACGTGTGAACACGAGCCGAGAGTTTACGTACCGCGGCAACAGTCATTCGTAACAGCCGCGTCGTAAAGCCAACCGATAATTGACGCGTAGGTAGTGTGTGTATTATTAATTAACCGACAATGGCGAACGGTCGACGATAAAACCGAAAACGCGGTCAATTTCATCACCGCGAAAACTATAACAAAGACGTCTACGGGTCATTGAATCACAATACGTCGCCATATTTTAATAATAATTACAGATATTATTATTAGGCTCTCGCTCGTACGGATATTGTATCACCCGTGACTTATTCGCGCACGCGCGTACATAACTAAGCAATTCTTTTTATTTCCCGTGGGGGGGGGGATGAAACTATCGACCGCGTTTTGTTTTGCCGTTTTGAACATTCCAATTAAGTACGAAATATAACCGCGGTCGCGATTAAAAACACCGATTCCCGTTTACGAAAAATTGCCGTGAAAAAACTATAGCGACGATATATAAAATACAGACGGCGTTTACAAGCCGAGAGTTTTGCGCGCGCGTGTAACCGTGAACCACCGACTTGAACAAGTATCGCGTAATCGTTCGTACGAGGACGCCGGGTTTTCGTTGTCGAAAATGGTTCACCGCTTGAGTAACTCGACGACGAATCGGAATTTATCAGTTGCCTACCTAACTCGACTTGGTTAACGAACGCATAATTTCTTAAACGGTACGTTACGCGTAATACCCCCAATAATCCGACAAACGTTTTGCAGGGTGGTGTCGGACTGTCGAATTTGTCGTATTATAGAATACTGCCTAAGATTCCCTATAGATCGGAATTTTTTGAAAAAAGGGTACCTTGTAGCTCGACAAATTGTAAATCAAATATTCTATTTGAACTACAAACTATACTACTTTTATGTATAATCAACTTTAATTGGCACGTCGGATCACTGGTGGCGCCGGATTGGTCCATTGTATTCGAATAATCGTAAACGAAAATACGCGGACGTTCGTAAATTATACACCGAAATAGACTGAAAAACCGGTTTGCCACATTTATAAGGCCGTATTATTATTATTATTATTATTATTATCAACCCGTACACGATCAACGACGTTTGTGCAAAATTCGGTTTCCCTAAACGTTTTGTCGGTGAAAACGACAATACATTTCGCGTACAATATATAACGATCTCACAATGGTTACAGTATCGCGATCAATTACGTACATCGAAAAACGATGTAACATCTACAATATTGGACTCGGGTACAATTAATTGAACGCTCAATTCGTTGTTATTGAACGCGACGTACCTTATATAACGTACTCGGAACTTGCGATTTACCTCGACACGATTATTATATATGGGGTCGGTTCGTAATTACGATGAACGGTTAAATAGCGATTGATAAGTGGTCGTATTTTGTGGGTTCGAAGTGATTTTTACAGTCGTCGACGTTTAGCCTAATTTAGAAAAGAATAAAGTAAATTGTGACAAAGGTTTTCGGTATAGGTTTCTGGAGGCGATTTATTTTTTTTTCAAAGCGAAGCTCTCCTCCTTAGCTCGTTTGCCAGTAAATTCGGCCGGAAGGAACGTCACGATTCTTAATTATTTATTATTATTATTATTATTATTATTATTATTACGGTTCTCAATTATTAACGACGATTTAATAATAGCCCATTAGAATCGTCGACGACGTCCGGTACCGTAAAAACGGTATCGTAATATATTATCTATCGTAAAAACGCGATAGACGCTTTTTTCACGATATTTACGCGATCGCAAAAATTGATATTTCATAGCCGAGTTAATATGAATCGAAATTACGTTTTTTTTGGGACTAGAAAAACGAACTCGTTTTGAAATTGACGATGATACGATCTCTAATCGGTTCCTTAGTCGTATACGTTCGTGTTAGGTAACGTTCGTGTTAGGTAACGTTCGTTTATTATAAAAAACGAGCCTATTAATCTGCAGTAACGGTAAATCATAAGGACCGTTTTATTATCGTTTTCGATTATTGCTTAAAGAATACTTTTAATCGCCGCGCGTTTTACGTAATTGTATAATTCCACCTCGAGTACCGCGACGTCCGCGTTCGTTTTTTCTTTTGTACCATTATTACCACGCGCGCGGCAGAGATCGACGCGAAAGTGGTCCACGAAAAATCCCTACGGTATTACATACAACGCGATCGCCGTTGTGTACACAAATCGTTATTTGAGTACGAGCGGAGGAGTGTAGTGGAAGAAAGTCCGCGAACGGCTGACATTTTCATTCGATCGGTACTGTGTACAACGGACGAGATTAATACATAATAGTGCCACGACATAATAACAGTACGCGTCGTACATTATCGCGACGTTACGTCATAATATACTCGCCGAAACGGCAGTGCGACGATTCTCGCAGCCGTGTAGTTATAATACGACACGGCGATTATTGTAAACCGTTCGCGATCGTCGGGCGACCGCATTATATTCCGCATTTATGTTGATAGAAAGCGCCCAACCGTCCGTGCGTATCCAAACGAATAATATTACGCGAGGCGCGACGGTCTTCAGTTCCGAGGAGAAAATGTCGCGATTGACTGACGAGAAAATCTAAAACGGATTTCGCGACGTTTTTCCCGCGTATCCCGGGCCAACGTTTTCGCCGGTATATTTATTTCTCGTTCGTTTTCGTTAACGTCGTCGCGGCTTCTAACGCGTCTCCGTGTTGTTTGCTCGTGCCATCATCAACGACGTGCCGGTGTTGTTTGTGTTAGCACTACACCAACAATTAGAACCGCGCGTCGCGTATTGGCTTATTATAAATTCGCGATAATTTACGGTCGTATTTATTGCCGTCTGAACAACCGTTTCGAGAGACTATCGACGAGCGCGTTCGAAAACCGTTTAATTGTTCGTATTATTCGCGTTATCCGACAGTTTTAATCGCGTATCGTTGTTGTCGTTATTGATATACCGTTCCGACGCGTTTTTGTTTTCGTAATCCCCCGAAATATATATATACGACAAATGTATTCGGGTTATCGTATGCCGTTTTGGAAACCCGAACGTGTTTAACGGACCTCGCGATGGTTCGACAAATATACTCCAATATATATTTATTCGGACGGATAAACTGTTTGTATTATGTTCAAATGTTATCTTTTCGGTCGTGTTTACACTTTTATAATATAATTTAACTGCAAGCAATCACGGGAAATTTGACGAGAAATCCCTCGTTTTATAATTTTCAAAAATTAAATTTGGAAGTTTACCCGTCAAAAATAAAATTCCATACCCAACCGAAACGAATTAATTAGTCAAATATTTCGTTTAATTTCGTACATAAATCTTCAACTCACAACGTCAGTCCCTCCGAATTAAATGTACGACCTAAACATTCATAAAACGTATGCTTTTGGGCTTGTACCTTCGTTTCGATTAAAAAACTAAAAATAAACGCCCTGTTAGATCCACATTAACCAATAATTCGTCACAATTGTGTATTAAAAGTGGTTTCGTTCAATTATATTTCTTGAGAAATAGAATATTTTTAGCGGAAACGTATAGTCGAATATCATGAACATCAAGAAGCAATAAATAAAAAAATAATTCTATTGTTTCGTATAGTTTAAATAATATCGAATAAAAATTAAAAATACTTAAATATGATAATAATAATAATACTTGACGCGATTTCAACGAATAAAATTGTTAACGATTTGTGTAGAATTTGTTTTGTTTTTCGATAAGCTTTTTTGAAGCCCGCGTAATATGCAACATTTTTGGCCCAGTTCATGCTAAGAATGTCACATGCGTCCACTATTATGTCGGTGTTACCACCAAAGGTTATTATAAAAAAATATTATAGGATTTTACGGTACCTACAGTAATTTAATTGGGTTCGACACCTGTGTATATTGTACCTATCCTTTGTATCTAACTTAACCTAACTCGTGAATAAAATCGGCTCAAAGTTACGTAGACATAGTTTTAAAAATTAAATACTTATTAAACTAAAAATGAGTATTTAAAAAAAAAAAAAATGAAATTCGTTAATCGCCTCGATTAAAATTAACTAAACTTTCGGTTCGTTAATTTTAATCCCGAGTGTTCGTACTATACAATCGTTTTATTCGATGTATACTCGAGCGATAATTGTTGTTTATTTAACGTTATAATAATAAATATATTTGTATATATTTGTATAGATATGTACTCGCGCATAGGTATATTATAACCCAAGTCACGTGCGCTCTTTATAACGTATTATCACAATCGACAAACAAACAGTGTTATTTGCGTATGTAGCGTTGTTTGTGTTACAACGTTAAAACGCGTAACGGTATAACGAAATAACGAACGGGACGGGATGGGACATAAGTCGAGCAAATACGAGCGGAATTCGCGCACAAAACCGTAACAACCGATTGGTAATTTTCGACAAATTGCGTCGTGTACCGTGTATATTACGAACATATGACACATCCAATAACTTTTCGGTACTTCTGATTTCGTTTAATTGAATTATCGTTATTTTCCGCGCTGTTATTACGACACGTTTTTTAAAAAAAAAATCCGAATAAAAAAGTTACTTTAATCCTATCGTAATTTTTCCGTTTTCAATCGAAATTAACGTTTCGTAAATATATAATTTTCGATTTCTAAAGCGTTTAATTAGGTCGTGCCGTCAATGTTTAAACAATATTGACGTTCGTTTGAACTCGAGTACATTTATAAACGACCGAGATTTTACGTAAAACGTTTCTAAATAACGAAACGTTTTCGAAAATTAGATTCGTTAAAAAGCTATTACGGATTTTTGAATAAAATTTAACTACTTTTATTTGCAGTTATAAAATGATAAAAAAACTTAATTCGGTGGAATAAAAGTTACTGCATTTATCGGAACTTCGTACCACACTGTGTATATAGACAGTATAGTCCGTCATAGTATTATACGTATGTATAAGTCTTTTATACGTATCAAGTTCCTTCTTACTCGCAATACACGCGTGACTTTCGTTTCGAATTACCGAAAATTATTGACAGAAAAATACGTCCCCTAATAATTCAAAAGTCGTGCGTTCATACAGGTCATAGGAAATATTGGTACGGGAATAGAAATGATAAAATTAAGAACGACTATACGATCGGACGTACGAGAAACTTTTTAAACTAAAAAACGTAACGAGAATTATTTATAGTTCCGAGTACGTAGCCCGGCACGTTATTAACGAAAATCGCTTTGTATAGGGAGAATTAATCGGGAGGAGTGATTCGCGTGCGAAACGAACAATCGTCGAGAGTGACGCGGAAAACGAAAATTAAAAACGAACTCGATAATAAACGAGTCGGTAAATCGAACGTGAATTGAATTCGAAATTCGTCGACCGGACGAGCGGCACTGACGCCACTTCCGAACGTGTACCACAATCGTTGAACGAACTATTTTCACGAAATCCAAAACCGGTTGCGCGTTTCCGATAATTTCGCAGACTATACGGTCGCATTATTATTACTGTTGTACCATCGACCTAAATCTACGTACATGTACGCGATACTACACGGGCCTTAATTGATGGGATACCGGAAAACGGAGAGCGCCTCCCACCCCAGAAAAATTAACCTAAATATGAACGTCGACCGTAAAATTATTCGTATTTTTAAGACAGTTCGATCATTTAAATACAAATTTGACATATTTTAATAGGGCGTAATATATTTTATAACGTTTTACTGGTAATGAACGAATTTGTCCAAAAAAACCGAATTTTATACAATCGTTAAAATCTTAGAGAACGCGAACGTTTTTTCTGTCTGACACCATACTACATACACTTTAAAACAAAACCGACATTTAGAAATCTCGTTCGGTTAATTGATGATAAACGAAGCCATAATAAAAATGATTACGTAAGTAACTTCAAACTATACGCGAGAATTTCAAATATGGATATTATTTTCGAAGTAATATTGCGAGAGTTTGGATATTGAAATGTTATATAATATATAATTATATTATATAAATATTATTTTACATAAATATATAATATTTAATTAATTTTATAATAATATGAAAATACCGATATTCCTACAAATAATAAATGGTTAGATTAAACGACCCGATACGTAACTTTTTTGGAATGTTCAGTTCATAATTCGTTATGAAAACAGTCCGACCCGCGAAACGAGAGAATCGCGAATATCAATACGCGTAACGAGCGAATTTGTACGAAAAATTATAGGAAAAACGTAAAAGAATTAACGCGAAACGAATCAAGTACAATTTGCGTTGAAACACGTCGAACGGTATATGAATTACGCGAACGCATCCGGTTCCTAATATGGGTATATTAGGTATTCCTAATATAGGTCGCGGACTCAATTCGCGATTCGAGACGAAAAATGATTACGGACGAGGGGGGAAAAATCGATTTCAAACGGTTATCCAACGGACTATAGGTGTCCGACACACGGACCCGGAGAATCGAGTATAGGGCATAGGTGTGCAAGCGAATCACGGCCTGAATACGTTCTACGTACCGAGAAAAAAAGTACGAAATTAGAAAGCGTTATCGTACTTACGGGCTACGATATTTACGTGACGTTATTACAATCCGCCGAGTCAGTTTTTGACTGTTCCGAAACGAATGTCGAACTTAACGAATATTCGTTCCATCGATTCGTATAGGGCGTCAATGACGAGTGCGCGCGTTAAAAACGTCTCCCACCACACCACCCCTGCCAGCGAACAATTCGTAAAGGGCGCTCACCGGAAAGCCAGGGCGAGCTTGCACTCCAGGTACCGGATCATCGAGTTGAGGAACGTGGCGGGCAGGGCGCACAGCAGCCACTTGAACAGCATTATGCCGAAGTTAGGCACGTCCCGTCGGACGATGTACTTGACCATCTGGCCCTCCATGGTGGCCACGAATATGGACATGAACGTGCGACACACCAGGGCGAACGTGTGCATGGACAACAGGCACACTTCGGGCGTCCAAAAGCCGGGCACCATCAGCCGGAGCAGCTTCCTCAGCTGGATCAGGAACTCGCGGTCGATACCCGGTCCGGCCGCCCTAAGCGACTTCTTGGCGGCGGTCGACTTTTTGCTACCGGCCGCCGGCAACCCACCGCCGCCGGCGCCCTTCGTGTTGTTGTTGTCATTGGACTCGCCCGACGGCCGCCGTCCACCGCCGTCCGTCGGTTTTTTCGCCGTGCCGTCGCCTCCGCACACCTTCAACACGATCGGGTAACCGATCTTGCATCCGTACAACAGTACCGCCGCGGCTAGCACCCCTCTGCTGACGTTGTCCCGTCGGATGATCCGGCCGTCTAAGTATTTGGATATGACGGTCGGCATGACGGTGCCGCGTACCTGATTCACGACGCTCTTTCACGGGTCACGTCCCGACCACCGACCACTCGAATCCGTTCGGAAAGAGTGAGAGAACGAAAAAGAGAAGAGAGAGTGTGATAGACGGACGTTCAGATAGGTAGAGTGAGAGAGATGCACGTGGTCAGGTCATTTGCGTGCACTGATAACGCTCGACGGATAATGAAACGATAACACTGTCGTCGGTGTGGCGAACGGACGGACGGGACGAAATTTTTCGGTTCGTTGTACCGAAAAATTCAGTCGAGAAGAACGTATCGGCAGCGAACAGATAAAAAAGCAAGCGCGCGACCGGTACGGAACTGCGCGTCGGAGTCAACGTCGCTACTGAAACGATTCTGTGCCGCGACGACGTTACCCGCCCGGCTTTCCTTTCCGTACCGTTTTGGTGGGAGTGACGGGAAGACGACCGTAGTGGCGGCGGCGGTGGCTTCCGAGCGCGCGTGCGCGCGTGCGAACGCGAACGCGATTAACTACGCCACGGCGCGACCCTCGCGCCAACGCCAACAGCTGTTTATACTTTTTTAACCCGACGTCCGTTTCGAGAGCTTCCCACACACATAACCCTCAGTCGCCTGGTCGCCCGATATCACACCCACCGGAACGAGGGCCAAAGATGACGCCGGTAAAAGAAAATTTCGAACGCGGGAAGGTGTAAGTCGTTTTTTTTAGTCCGTTGTACGCGAAAAAACGTGCAAGTACAATTTCTATCGTTTCCGTACGTAAATACTACGTTAACGATTATCGGCGTCGTTTAACCGATCGTATTAACGAATAATAGCTAATGTTCAACGTCACGCGTCTGTTTGTACGGATCAAAAAGGTGTTCGGAAAATTCCGCACATTTTGGCCTGCACGCGTTATAGTTGAACGGGCATTGTACATATCCCCAATGTATTTTAACGTTTATGTAAACTATTTAAGTGGACGAGCGATTTTCTTTTCCTCCGCGCTCCACGATAAAGTCTACGCTACGATATTCGCTCAACGACTCGTGGGCAAGTTGATTCGGTCTCCATTTGGTCTCACTCAAATCGCGAATTTCATTTTTCGAGTAAGGCAGAATTTTTTTAATCATTGACATGACACCGTGTGTTACAACAATAATTATTCTTTAACATACACGTCGCCCGATACAAAAATTAACGTATATTCGCAATTCGATTCGCTACGTTGTTTTCAGTATTCGAACGATTTTCTCGATATTTGGTCTCGAAAATCTCTAAATTTTTCGTTAATTTTAGATTTAATTTTGGATGGTCTTAACATACGATACTGTAACAAATTATGTGTAGTTACTTTTAAGTTTGTCTCGTTTTTTGATATTTCCAATAGTTTCCTTAAATGTAATCAAATAGTAGAAAACTTCGAAAAAAGGTAAAAATTGTTTACATTTAGACATTGACAATTTTCGTATCGAAAAACTTCAAACGCATTATAAACGTCAACATTATATACTATTTGAACGATAATAAAACTTAAAGATTAGTCTAAAAACGTTTCCCTTCCACCGAAATTCGCTGCAACTATTTTTCCATTCTTAAACGGCAAACTACGTATTTTAGTTATAAATGCTTAAGGAACAAAATCCTTTTTTAGACAAATTTACACGTGTCGATACGTACGATTCAACGAAGATATCCCGAGTGATGAACATTTACGTTTAAATGGAAATAGATACTGTAGTAGATATTTAAATGCACCATTTGTAAAACGCGTTTAGTTACTTTTAACGCAATTCAAGTTCAATGTCTTTTCTAAACGAATTGACTGTACTTAGTATTTATCGAATACAAATTTGTTATTGTATTATGTACTGAGTATTATTATAGATACTGGTATTACGGTTCCCGTTGAACTACCGAAAAAGCGGTTTCTGTGACAAAATGATTATTATATAAACAGAATATTGGATATACGATAAATAGAAAAATTATTTACGTTTATCGATTTTCGTCTTGCGAGGTAACGTAGAAAAAAGTATGGGTTGTGATTGGAAAATCGAAAATGTACGAAAAATCCCGGACGGAGCAAAAACGCAACCATAAATTCGAGCGTTTTTCCGAACGCTAAAAGAAACTACCACAAATCGAAAATCTTGTCAAAAAAGTAATAGATAAAACTAAACTAGATAAAACTTTTTATCAGCATGTAACGCATGTCAGTATTATCAGAGCGTCCCTTTTATACGAATAATCGTTGTCATACAAAATAAAAACGACAAAATAACATAACATTGTATTATCAATACGTCATTGGCTTCATCTAGAATTGAATACTAAAAATATCGTCATCAGTGGAAAAATAAAATGCGCGTACGCGTATATTTCCCTCAAGCGTGTGATCGCGCGTGTTTTTAAGGGTACTACCTGCTGACAGTTAATTGTCAACACTTACGTATCAGTCATGTACTTCATTCGCAGGGTTTTAGTAACGGTTATTAATTGCCAACGTAATAAATTCGACTCAACTCCGCCCGGGCCATGAAAACACGTTTAGCCATAACTCAATATGGAACACGTACATATATGGGCCATTGGTATAAGTATTTCGATAAACTCAAAATCGACTTTTTTAGAAAAATAATAGTAAGTATAATACGTATTATATAATATTATTCCGAGAAACAGCGTTTAAATGCATAATCGATATGGCACTACGGATATGGTTTAGACGGTAAAGTATAATAAAATATGCGATAAAAACGCTCAGAAATAGGGTGACGATGGTTTTTTATTTTTCATTCGTCGAGAATGCTTACGCGTTTGAAAATTACTGGAATAATTTTCTATTTTCTGTGACGGTAATACTAACGGTAATAATATTGATGTGTACACTGTTGCATAATTAATTCCAATCTTCAATATTCCGTGACGAATAGACCCGATACATGGTAATACTGTTGTAACAACGATAGAAGTATTTGTTTACAAAAAAATACGTTCCGTATTAATAAATCGTCGGTTAAAAAACTTCTTAATTTGACCTCTAACATAATAAACGTAATCACTAAAAATATTAACTGTCGACGAATATTGGATTTCGGGCCTATATACGAACATAGGTTAGGCAATTTATACTTAATGAAAACGTTTAGTATTATACGCTTCGGACAAATACCAGTGACATAATTGAGATCTACAATGCCCGTAGCGACATTAGCAACGTGCCCTAATTTTTGTTAGTACTTTCTGGTCGCGATGAATAATATAAAAAAAAAACGTTTTAAAATACTGAAAAATAGCGAAACGATTAAGCAAATGTAAACATATTTAAATCCGATAGAACGTCCAAATAATTAAAAATAATATTTTTTTATTCTTTAAATATCTCTACGATAATTTATTTACGATAAATTAAAACGGGGAAATCGCCCCGACGAAATGGAATCATATTTTTTAAACGAAATGATTATGGTTTCTGCTGTTTTAAATTTTCAACATTCGATGATTAGCCCCCTGTACTCGTAGGCTCCGTGACCTTATACGCCTATCGTTACGTCACTGATAAACACCGTCATAGGGTACAATTAGTATTTTGATTTTGGACATACATAGTTTAGAAATTACGTTTCGACATTTGACGCTCCTGATTGTTGATAATCCAAACAATAACCCTAACATACGTTTATATATAAAATATAAATTATCGTATATAAATATAGATTGTTTCAGAGTAGACGTAGTTTATTAAAAATTAGAGCAAAATTTAAAATTTGTCTAATCGAGATGTATTCCTATTGAACGAAGAAAAATTATGTTGAGTATACGTCCACCTCCACTCTTTCTATATGCGAATTTAATATCAAAAATTTAATTAATTTCAACCATCAATTTACTATCGATAGTTCAAACTAAATCTTTCGCAGAATTCTTTGTAGATTTCACCGACTACCCGTTGAATTTCCTTTTTTCGGGTTGACAATCGTTCGAAGTTTATTATCTCGCATACCCTAATAAAGAGAAGTCCAAGTTACCGTGACCTCGGACTTCTCGGTTACCACCACGAAACGAGATCAAACGCTTAGGGAATATTTCACGCAACAAGCTGCATGTGTCTCGGGATGTGCGGCAGGTAGCACTGACCTGTTGAAACCATATTTCGTCGATATCAATTCCGTCATACTCTATTTCTTTAAGAGTAGGCCGCAAAAAGTGAGTAATCATGTTCCGGTTGCCGTTTACTGTAAATTAATTTTCTTTATTGTTTTCAGAGAAGAAGTGATATATTTATGGAGAAAGGTAGAGTCACAAATTTACACGAACAAACCTTAAAGAATATTTCCATCATGAAGTGAAAAATTCGATGGGCAATCGACGACATCGACAAAAAGAGATTAGGAATTATTTTTAACGATCGGATGACTGCCTGCGAAGAAAGTGGAGGAGGAGAACATATGCTAGATATAATTTCTCGTTCTAAATCGGAATATATATTGATCGTCATTAGATAAAAAAATTAATTTTTCTCTTCGATTTCGATTGGTTTATTGGATTTGTAAAACTGCGTATTTTCTGAAACATTCTATAAAATTTAAGAGGAATTTTTTTTTAAATGTATCGTTTTATTTGCGAGCCACGCCGAGCAAAAATATAGTGTATAATTCAACGTATTGTAAACGTTTTGGTTAACGAATATTTGCGCTTGTTAGCTTTCGAATAATTAAAAAGAACATACATTGAGTCATTTCGTCATAAAAAAACCATACGGTAATCAAATCTATTTTTTAAAACATTTATCTCAACTCACGTTATTAATAATAACTTACTTCTTTTATTAATGTATTTCCAATGTGTTCCTTATAAGCAGAAAGAATATAAATATATTCGTGGTTTTTTTTTATATTGAAGCATATAAAATGTTATACAACGGAAAAAAGAGAAATTCGATATGTCTATTTACTTAATTCGTTTTTAAGGTCAAACGCATCAAAGAAATTAATAAAGACAATTTGATCGTTATAGTTCGCAATAATTTAAGTATAGCATAAAATTATTTTCGAATAACAAACTGTTACATTTACTTTTATTATTATATTTTTACGCCAAAAGTTATAATCCTGTATTAAAGATCGTATAAAATAAATATTTATGTTTGTGTATAAGTACATTACAGTTATTATTTTAACGATGAATGGGTAATATGAAATTAAAATTAAGTTAAAACTGTTATAAAATAATAGCAAAACAAAATGACGAATTTATTATGTTTATCAATATTAGACTCGTATTATTTATTATTACTGTTTAAACTGAAAATAACTAATAAATTGTAAATAACTAGTCTACTGTACTTAAAACATGCGCGTAATAAAATTAGATTTTGTCCAAATGGAATTCGATACAATATTACGAATTTAAATAATGCACCCTTTCAAATTCTACGTAATAAATCTTATTTAAGCTTCCATCAAATTATAACTTTATTACTTTAAATATTAAACATATCTCTATTAAATCTTATTGTACATTTTTTCGAATCAATTAAAAAACTATTTTTTTTAAAGATACAATGTTTTGTACGACGAGTTATTTTAAAACTACATTAATAACCGGATAAACAAATTATTGAAACTTTTCTTCTTTAGTAATAATTTTATATCCTACTATTAATGCACAAAAGTCTCAAAAAAAACGAACGTTAATATTAATTAATTCAAATCGATGTCCTAAAAAAAATACATTAATAAAATGCGAAAATATAATTTCTCTTTTCAAGTACATATATATATATATATAAAGGGAGAGAGAAAATACGAGTTATATATGCTTACAATTTAATTACCAAAAAAACTTCTAGTAATAATAATTTTTTTTTTAGAACACTTTGTGCATAAATTAATTATTATTCGGATTACGAACAGTTAATACAATATTATAAAGAAATATTTCGACTAGTGCCCGAAATGTTGTATACATAAATAGTGCCGAGAAACATACAATCTACTGTAGGTTGTAAACTGAAATATAAATGAGAGAGTAAAAAAGAAGCGTTTGCAAACGATTATAGAGAAAATAACGAATGAAACCAAATTAACAAATTTAAAAATACACTACCGTTAAAACTGAAACCCAATTAATAACGAATATTAATGAATTGTAAAATGCGAAATTGTGACATTCACCACGATTAAAACGATTATTGGTATAAAAAAAATACTAGTTGGCCTCTATAATCATTACGGCACCGTGAAATCGTTATTGAGGATATTTGACGAAAAGTAAATATTTTCGAATCAATAATAATAAATAACCGTTCATACGGTGGTCAATACACGTGTGCATTTACAATGATATCGTATTTCTTATATCGAATCAATTTCGCTTTCCGAAAATCGGTCGTATTCCGAAATACTTAAACAATTAGCTTTTAGATAAATAATGTAATTTGTACATTACATTCAGTACACTATATATATAGTGTACTAGTATATAACCCTTTAATCGCTTTCGTATACTTTAAATAGCCGTTAATCCAATTATTTAACTTGGCATCATACTCGTTATTGTCACTACTACGCGATGTATAAAACACGTTTAATTTTCAAAAGTGTATAGGTGGATACTAACATCAGTCCAAAGTTGTATGTTTGTTAAACGTTAACGTCTTATTGGTTAATTAATGTCGTCATTAACTAGTTTTCTAAATTCTCGGTGTGTTGACCACTAGTCTTTTACAGTTAATCGTCACGATTATCCGGTTTATAATCAATAACAGGATGGCGACAAATATTTTGTCCTCGTTACAAATGCTAGTTCAATTATCGATTTTAAGCTTAATTTGATATTTAAGCGATCGTTGCGTTGGTGGCGTTATTACGCCCTAAAGTTCGATTTGGTTCGAACGGAATATTTCATGATTATCAATTTGAATTTAATGTACGAGGTATGTTCAATAAATACCTAGACTAAAATTATTACAGAAAAACGTTCAATGTTATTGGTAATGTTTTTATACAAAAATAAACTAGAGATAACGACTATTATTTCATCATATAATAATAATCATCTCAAATCAGTCATTCACAATACGCGTTCAAATTTGGTTGTTTTATGTAGAGTCGCGATTTCACGATAGATAATATTACGGATAATATATATATATATA
>JAIPRN010000482.1:0-82374 GCA_025469175.1 Geopemphigus sp. TES_GeoC_2020 | reverse complement strand
ATAAATAGAAAGATATAATAAAAGATCCGAAATCGTACAAGTAAATATAGGTACTCAGCTATATTTACCGATTTAATAATAACGCATTTTTCGTTCGAACACAAAATACGAACTCGTACACTATTATAATGTTCGCACCTCGGCGAATCTAGTAATTTATCACGGTCTGTCGCGAAGCCAAAAGCCAAAGGCTATTTCGGTACTATGTTGAAATGCACTGTTGAAATTCGCTTAAAAACGTATATAGAACACCGCAGTCGCCATCGACATTGACGCGATATTCGTTTTTCGTATCGGGCGAAAAAGCGTTTCGACGTCCGTTCTGGCCGTAAAGAGAAAATCACGCGATAACGTTGAAACGTACGGACTTTTGGTCATTTACGCTCCGTTTTGTCGACCCGTTCACCTGCGGTATTTCTCGCACGTTCACGCGCTCGGTTTTCGGGGTCATTTAGGGATACCAGATGTTCGACGGGATTGGTAGGACTACTCCGCTGTCGGATAAAAAACCATTCGTACGTACCAATATCGCGTATTGGTAAATACCCGATACTGACCCTATAACCCGAGGTGTACTTTTACGAACACGTTTCGGTGCCGTACCGGATCGGACCACCCACGAGGTAAGATGTGACGCCCTCGTCATTAATTCGTTAATTGAAAAAAAAAATGAACGGTTTTTAAACGCGATCGTATTTTTGTTATTCAATAACAATGAACACCTTTGTAACGGAATACGTTATAAGCGTTTAGCATCGCCCATCGAAAACGTAACGTTAACTGCCTAAACGCTACAAATATAAACAGACTAACGGTCACAACGTGATGTTAATTTCTCTTAGTCCGATTTTAAGCGCGGAAAATGAGTACATTTAGATAAAATATAAAGCGTTATCACGCCGTGTCTGGGCAAAAGACAAAAATTAAACGTTTCGGACGATCGAGAATGTGAACGTCAGGGAACACGAAAAACAGCGAACAATTGTCTCGATCGGGACGCGTTTTTTTATGTTTCCGTCTGAATTCTGTCAAAAACAACGAATAATTCAACAATTTGCTGTCGAATACCATACGAAAAAGCTCAAAACAATCATTTTGACAGGCAAAACTCCGACGTATTATCCTATAATCGTGTTTAACATTAATCGGACGGTAATCATTTTGTTTATTTAGTATAAAAGCGTTTTTATAAATAACTTAATAGCTTACCGAAATATCGTTTTTTTTTGTCATACGCGATTTTATTGTTATTATTATTAATTGGGGTTTTAGAAAATTAGCTGTTTTAACACGTTTTACGAAGAAATCAACTTTATCATTAAGTAATACTATAGTTAAACGGTTATTTTACATCAAATTTCGGTCCGCGGCGTTTTCTTTCGTTCAATCGAAATTATAGTCGTTCCATTTATAACGCGTTTTGCGTGTTCAAGACAAGAGAGACGCAATTTCTCTCGGATTTTAAACGCCAAATTTCGACGACTAAGTCTCAGCCAATAGACAGCGACTGTAAAGTAAATTCGCTTGGACGCGTTCTATACCGACCTGCCAATCTACTACGCTCGCCAAAGTTTGGCCAACACCGTGAACAGTGGCGAGCGCGCGCGGTACAAGCGATTTCCAAGTCATTTAACTGACGGTTGATTTCTATACAGGTTAGGTACCGCGGTTATTAGTAAGGTTTCTCAAGGTGTATAACCCGCTTAAATATTTTTCTCTCGGGCCGTCATCGCCGCTATTGTACTAACGTTTAAAACAGTAATATTGTAACGCGTGTTCGTGCACGCATACGATAATATCTATATGCGCCACACAACGGGGAATCCGAAATTTGTAGTAAAAATATTTTCGTGTTTTGGTCGAGTAAGAATCGTCGTATATTATACTCGATTGAGAGAGGAGGGATGTGGGAGAAAGAACGAGCGAGACGTCGGAAAATGAAATGAAAATAAGAAAAGTTTTTCCTTAGTCTTTTTCTTTCCTCCCCTAGACAGTAAAACGCTAGGTTCACGGTCCGGTAATCGTAATTCTTTTAAAACGACTTTTTTATTTTCGCGCCATTAAATTTTTTAAAAAAGATAAAAATTATTTAAAAAAAAAAAACAAAACGGAATCCAAAAACTGGCCGTGTGTGATTTTTATGGCACAAACGTTTTCTGTATAATCCGTTAGTTCAACCGAAACATTCAATTCATATTGGTGGTGGTAGTTATAGTTTTCTTAACGTTAAACAATGTTTATTGTACTCTTAGGAAAAAATGAGGGTTTTTAATGCAGCACGTACAAGTAGCTTGGTTTTTAATTAATTGTACACGGAGATTATTGATACTAAATGAATTGTGCACTTTCATTCAGTTTTTAACTATAAAAAAAAGTTTCGTTTAGGTTTTTCATTTTTTTTTTACGAATATTTATTTGAATAAGTTTTCATATAAATATTTATATCATTTCTACGTAATTTATCAACTAGCTGTTTAGTTTTTCGCAAGATTCACAGTACAATTGTCTATTCAGATAAATGGTTGAATTGTTCTGGAAAAGTGCCAAGAATGGAACGTGGTAATACATTTGTCGACATCATTTTTCAAACATCGCGCATTCGTTTCGGTTTCGCTTAATATAATGGTTTCTGAAAGTCGTCCCAGCGGATTTACCGTTTCACACTCGGAACTTACTTGCACCGTAAAACGTTTTTGTAAGATAACTCGGAGCGAGGGAGGTGGTGGTTAAGTTTTTATCATCGACAGCGTTGACAACGTAATAATAAAACATAAATTTAACGGTCGAATACAAAATACTAAACATTTACATAATTTCGCACGTTTTTCTCAGGAATGTATTCGGTATTTTCCTTATGCACGATTATCACCAATATCATTGACTTTTAGAGATCGTTCGAAATCCTATTTGAACGAGTATTATTTAGTATTTTACCGAAAACTCAATGGCGTTAATCTGAAAAATTACGGCCTGTGTCTTACGAGAGATTGCAAATAATAAAATATAATATTTTAATCATTTTCGTCAATAATAAATATGATGTTCAAATTGAGTATACCACGTAATTATAACGAAATAGTATCTAAGTAAAAACATATTAATGTTAGCGTTATCCGTTAAATCGATTATATTACGAGAATGCAAATAGTGTTTGTTTTTGTTGGTTTTGCACCCTTAAAAATATATTATTGTGATAGTAATTATTTAATAGTTTCAGTATTAATTATGTAATTTTTTAGAATCGACGTACTTTTTATAGTAAACATATTTATTACTATCATGTTTATTTAACGAGAAAATTATTCGTACCCAGGATATTTAAAATCCTAAATAGTTACCGTTGTACTGTAATAATAATAATGTAAAATTTATTATTTCTCTACTCGTTTCAATTATAAATGATCACTTTTGCGTTATTATCTGAAAGATTTGAGATATATTTAAATAAAAATTAAATCGATCAATTTCATATAGAGCATTTGAGCGTGTAGGCCACGAATTTCTTACGCTAGTCAATTTTCTACTCGGTCCGTATCAATTACGATTACGCGTATAATGTATCTCGATACCCTAAAGGAGTACTTTCAAAGGAAACAACGTGGTTGCGATACTTAATTAAAATCCCGAATTTCCGAACTTAGGAATTCGGATGAACGTCCCCCGCAAATCCCATTGTAAAATTCGCAACGCATAAACACACACAAGGATGTTTATTAAGATTAATGGAAGCGTTACGTATACACAAAGATAATATTTTCGACGGTTCAAAAAGGGCGAAAAATGTATTATCTAACCATTGGCCGTCAACAACGGGCTGAGGGCACTCGGTTGGGATGGGGTGAACTTATCCAATTGTTTATCTCGAACGTTTCAGAATCCTTGGATCGGATCCAACAGTACGCTAACTTCACTCGGAACGAAATAATTCGTCGATTATACATTTTAATTATCGAAACGTTCGACTCAGTCGAAGAAATTCTGTTTGATTTATCTTCATTACTATTTGCATAAGGTAAAGAATTTTTGTTTGGTAACCGTGTAACGTTCTAAACGCAATATTTACGTATACATTGTTGATGAGAATGTTATCTTTGTGAATACGATGGTCGTATTTTAATTTCATTACTCCAGCGTTTTTTTTGTATTTTATAAAATAAATTTGTTTTTCTTTTACAACGTTTTATGTTACTTTACACTGCGATATGTGCCCACTTTTAAAAAGATAAATTTAAAAATTGAATCGTATTTTTGTTTATTTTCATAACTGACATGTTTTTATGATGTATATTGTTCATTTATCATCAGAATTGTTTGATATGCGATATCAATATAATATATGTTAAACTCGTTGTTGACTTCAGAATGTGATAACGTTTGTGTAAAGCTATCATGAACAGAACTTTTGTAATTGACTGTGTTATTTGTAAAAAGTATGTACCGTTTTATTTAATAAACAATTTCTCATAAAAGTGAAATAAATATGATTTCAAACGTAATTGAATAATTATTATGTCGTATTACTATAAAGTACCGAGACGAATAAAACAACAAATCTATCGAATAATTTGTTTTTCGTAGAAATATTTTTTCCATTCGGCTAACATAATAATTTTCTAATATCTAATATGAGATATTAGATAATAATTATATTAGAAATGTAAAACTGCAACGTCATTATAGTTACATAATAATAATAATAATAATAATTGTGCACTTTCGTCAGGGTATACGACAAATATGAGTACGATTTATTTGAAACACTACGTTAAACGCAAGCTGACCTTTTTAATTGCGGTTAATGGACTTTGGATGTAAATCAAAATCGAAATAAGTAAATTAAAACCGTACGGAACGTATAACGTTTTGAAATATGAATTATAAATTTTTAGTAAAATTTACATTGTAAATTACATAGGTTTACTGTTCGTAATTGCGAAGTCTAATACAGGTGATAATACTACTTTATGCAATTTGTAAAAAGGCTCTATTTATACGTTTCACCGCGAAATAATTTTACCATAGGAATTTATCGCAATATTTAAGTGCATACATTAATATGGCGATATAAGTGCACGTGCATTATATCGACTGCCGATTTGTTATAATAAAAGGCGTTATATAACGAGTTGATTAAATAATTGTATAGTCGTTTCTTTTCATCCGAAATATTACGTTCATTTTAAATACTTTTGTTTATTTTTATTTTCGCGTATTAAAAAAGTATTTCTCAGTGAAAAAGAGTAATTTGACGAAATACGAGGAAGGAGGAGGTGAGTATTTCTTTTTTTTTTTTTTTAAATATTGTTTTCTCTACTGCAGCACGAGTGCACGAGTTCCACGCTCGAGTTGTTACATACATCAAGGCTCTTGAAGGCGAATACGTGACTACAGCACTCAATGACTTATGCATGAATCGAAATTATATCATGCCTTTTGTATTGAGCAACCTTTGCGACCTTAAAGAAAAGGGGAAATAATGGTATGCTCCGGCGGTTTTTTTACACTTAGAAATAAATGCCTACAAATACTGGAAATTTGTTTACTCTATGAATATATAACAATTTAAAAAGCGTGTGCGTGTGCCGCTTGCGTCAATGTTCCGTCCTAATTTCCGTTCAAAAGTTATTAAGCAATTGTTTCACTCCTGTTTTCTACGATATAGGCAACTAATTAATGTGTTTACTTTAGAAAATAAACCCCAACAATGATTTTCGGGAGCATTCAATTTAACGCTTTAGACGTCGCTCGAATGACTTGTGTTGAGCCTACACGTTCAAAATGAATAATTTACACGGTATTACGGTAATCTTATAACGTGCATTCGTTATCCTATTAGACACGCACTTTAATAGTTAACAAATCATTCACGACAGCACCCAGGCAAACATACCTAATACCAAAATTATGTTTAAGTTTTCATATTAATTAATATTTGATATTATACTGTTCGAGAAAAATACTAGCTGGTAGTCGTAATAATAATCTAAATTACCAGTAAAGAAGAAAACGCGTTTTGTAGCTTTTGTGAAATTATTTTGAAAAACTTCTAATTTACTACTCGATAATTTAGTTATTTTTTTTTATTCAGAATCGAAAATTAAATACTTAAATACGTATAAATTTGTAGAAGGTTTCGTTGCACAATGAATATCATATATATTATGTTCAAGTTACATGTGTAAACGTTTCGATTTCATTACGTAATAATTAAATTGATTAAAAATAGAGAAGGAAAGACTGAGAATGAGTATGAGAGGAGAAAATGATATTTGTTCCGAGATAGGAAAGGAAGGACACATAAAAACGAAAGTAGTATGAAATGAATAAGATGGTAATATTGAAAGATAATATTGATTGTAATTTAATTCCTTTATTTAAGACCAGCAACGGTCATCGTATTAATAACGCTAATGTAAAAGAGTCACGGACTAAATTTAACTACGAGAATATTATCGTGAACGAAAATATCGCGTTTCATTTTCATTTTGTGTTTACAATACGACGTGGAACCAAACGTGTGTTTAGTATAATATACATATTAACAAAGATGATTACGATTGAAACGCATTAGATGTAATAGGTCTACGATATTAAAAAATAATCGAGTAACGCATTACGACGTTATTTTAACGAATAATTAAATAAATTCTACGTAGGTAACGCGATATATCGAGTTGAACAATTAATAATTATCCGAATGATTATGTTTTTTTTCCATTTAATAAACGCAGTTAGCGACGGTCTCCGTAATGAAATTCGGTAAACAATTACGCGCGGTTTCCGAAACGTAAAAAAGATTAAACCGTAGCGCACGGCTAAATATCGATATCGGCAAAATTGGAGACGGTCCATTAGACAATGTCGATTTTGTAAAATATGATCGTACACGATTCAGTGCGGTTCTAGGGGAGCGTGAAATAATGGGGGGCGTTTTTCTTGTTTTTTTTTTTTACCTATTCGTGCACACGGCCCGCCGCCAGGTTGTCGCGGTTTCGGGAGACACAAAAAACGAACTTAATTCGGGGTCGGGGTTAGAAAAGGAAAACGGAATATTACTCGCATTGTAATGTATTGTTTCTGGCTTCATATATTATGGTTTTCGTTGACAGGGACGAGGGCAGCTGGATAAAATAAAATGAAATGCGCGTAGGGGAAAAACACACACATACACATCCTTGTGACGTGGGGTCGTTCGGCTGGCCGACGTGCAGGTAGATCTGATACGATCATACCCGGTAAATTTATATAGGATCATTTGCCGTATAATTTTCTTCAATTTCCCTCCCCCATTTATAGGATTAAAAAGTATTCCGATACGCGCGTAGCGGCGGTGGCGGCTCATGGCGTGCGTGTGTAAAATACTTGCGGTCAGGCGTGGAGTGGTTGAAAAACAAATGGCCGAATACCGATATATCGCCTATTGTTTATTAAAACTGTAACGTTAGTCGCGTTTTCGGTTCGTTCGAACAATACGAAATTCGTAATCGCACATAATACGGATGGGCGCTTAAGTGTTTAAGACGCGTGTTTGGGCAAGGCACCGGTTGCGCCAGGAATCAGTGGATTTATGGACATAACGAACCGTACAATAATTTTACATAAATTATCCACCTGTGTTACATACATTATGTATAAAAAAAATTAAAAGTTATTGTACACGTTGTATATATATATATATACGATCAAAGAGTAGACATGTGATAAGTTACGTGTTCTTAGGGGAACGTTTTGTAATGACCGATATCGAATATTATTCCGCGTTTCGCTATTTTTAATAATTTATTTGTACTGACCGGAAACGATAACAATTTTTTGTACTTCACATATGTACACACAAACAGGTGTTACGTACATTATTCGTTTTTTTTCTGGATTCGTAAACTTGTCGATTTGTTTAAAAGTAATACGTTTTCACAATTGTTAATTAATACGTGAATGTGTTACGTTTGTTAAATAAAATAGCCGATCACTAAACATTTTTCAAAAAAACTAAATTATTTTCGGTATTATTTACATTGTAAATGAAAACACGAACCAAATAATTTAGGTCGGATGGTACGTTATCAATTATTGTGAAATTAACGTCGGTCGAAGGAAATAAATTTGTAAAATACCCTATTTATTATTGATGTTACGAACGTGGAAAACGAAAGTAAAGAAATATAATATTATTGATGCACTTCGTTATTTTATTTCGGTGGTAAATAAAGAACGTATAATTTTTCATGTACGAACGATTTTATACGATTAAGAAGTAATATGCGTATAATGTAAACCGCTTTAAGTCTTACTGATACCGACGTGAACATTTTCAAACAAATTGTTTAATTTTGAAATTTTAACTAGTTTTTCACAAGTAAACATACGTTAAAAACGATTAAACTACAAATACGTATTAAGCGCGTTATGAACAAAAGTAATTTCTGAAAAAAAATATCGTGTATAATTATTCCCTGCGTGTTGATTACTCGTTGTTTCGAATTTTGTGAATTTAGGATCAATGTAAAAGAATCGTAACGTTTTCAAGTTAGGCGATTTTTACCAATGGTTGTCGGCCTAAAGGGGGAACGTTTGAAAAATCGTCGACTAGTGGCAAATAAGGGAGTGGTATACAATGTACAGTAGGTGTCGTAGTGGCGTACCGTCGTCCCCTGGGACGTGATTTTGAAAAAAAAATTCCAGACTTTTGTTTTTGAAATATGACCCGTTTCCGACATATTTCCAGGGACAGCTGCGTTACACGCAGTAAGTATATTATTATCAATATTAAGCGTTCGCGTATTTATATACGTGTTTGTTGGTGTACACAAGAAGGGTGTTTGGTACGACGATATAATATGATATTTACCATCGGGTTATTGGAGGAAAAAAAATCGTAAGTTACATACGCCGAATAAGTTGTGACGCGGCGGACGTCGTGATTTGTCGGCTTATGGTCGAAAAGTTTTACTTTGGATATTGAAAGAGGGCGAAAAAGAATTAAACGAAAAAAAAAATTTTACGCGAGCCAAAAACGATTTGTTCTCGGTAGTACACCTATATACACATACATACAATACATGCATACATACGATTATATATGTGTATAATACGCGCGACGAATTTTAATCAGATTAAAAGCCGGCCGTTTAATTCGGCCGCTGATTTATGTTTGGGGAACAATAGGAAAAGTTTTGCACTCCGAAAAGCCAAAATTGTATAAAAACACGAGCCGCCGCCGTTGCCTGTTGTACATACAACAATAATAGTAACGACAATAATAGTATAATTCATGTTCACGTGGACACGCGTGCGAACTCGAGTAATATTTTGTTCGGGTTTCGCGAATAAATTCGAATGCCCGCGTGCGCGCTCGTGGTGTATATAACACGCGTACGTGTGTGTGCATTTCAGTACATAGACGTGTATGTTGACAATTATAATAATGTACATCCCACTGATTTGGTATAATTACAATCGACGGTATACCGTATGTGTAAAATGATGTATATATATATTGGCAAAAACCGTCGGTGGCACGTGGCGTTAATGACTTGTAGTAACCGTCTACCATCACGGTTGTGGTCATTGCTATTCCATTGTTCTACGGGAATAACGAAATTGGAGGCACCGACGGCCGGCGGCGTTTTCATTTTCCGGAAGAACTGGGAAAGTGGGGACGTTACCCAGCCACGTGAAATGTGTATATTTATTTATAATAACAATAATGTTATTATTGTGGCGTGGCGTACGGCGTCGCCGCCGTTCTTACGAATGGCCGCCCGGACTACTCCGGTGAAAAACGATTATCGTGGTCGCGATACACGTTACACATGAAGTGAAATCCGATAGCGGTACTACCTGTCGGCCGGGTAGAGGATTAGCCGGATGATCATTGGGGGGGATGACGTCAAAAAAAGAATAAAACGACCGAAAAAAGCGACTAATTTCGCGCGAAACGACTACCGTGAAGGTTCCATATACAATATCTAACCCTCAATCTACGCATGTCGCGTTTACTCGCTCCGTCTACCCTCGAAAATTGAATCATCCGACGAATATCGTTTTTATATGACGTTTGAAATACAAGCGACGATTAATTTTATTCGCGCGTACGTACGTACTGGAGAAACGATCGTTCGTAAAATAACCGAATTTCGACTCAGTGAACGGGTGGACGCGAAACATTTTCGAAGCTTTAGTAACATCGGTTCGTTCAAAACGGCCGTAGAAATTGTAAACGTACGCTAACGAATTGTAGATCGTATTGTGTTTAGTTAATTTCGGTTCATCGGTCGTTCGACGCGTTATTTATGACTCGAATATTGAACGGTGTTGGACGAAACGTGACGTGCACGTAATAATATTGACACGTTTAATTTCAATCGCGGATCGTGCGTCTTGTAAATATTATTTTAAACTTCGTTCTGTAATAATCGTGCGCATGATTGTTCAAATTATTTCGTTCGATAGTCCGTGGACACGAATAAAAAAAATAATATTAATAAAATAAACGAATAAAGGTACGCCTCAAATACAATAATAATAATAATAACGGTAGACAATGCGTTACGAGAGTAGTTATTATCAAAGATCGTAATCATTTCGAGGTCGTAATGAGAATAGCGTCAATTAATTAGCGGCGCTGTATCGGGCAAAAGATAAATAACAAACATTGAAGCCCATAATTGAAATCGACAATATTAAATTAGCGTTAAACTAACGTTGGTTGGTTTGGTTAGTAAATTAGACGGAACATCGTTAAAGTTCGAAGTTAATCGGCACAGAATACCGAATTGTTTTCTAAATAACGCTCGTTCCAATACGTTTATCATACGATTTTACCTGATTTGTTCAACGTCCAACGTTCGTCAGGATACGCGTTAACATTTCGAACGCAATAATTACGGACCTCGTAAAAAAAAACTAGACACACGAGCGATAATATTTTCGGGAATTGAAACGATTTTACGTCGTATATATCGTTACATCGACAGTTAAACGACCGAGCAGCGCTTAAGTAATCGAACACACAAGCGATTTATATTCGATGGAATTGGGAACTATGAAAAATGTTCGGGTCAAAGTTTTTAGTTCGTCGACCGCGGTATTACGCTCGTGATTTTCCAACGTTACCTGTAACAGAAAAATAAAATAAAACGTAAGATTGGGACGCGATTTTAGAAAATAAAAGGTAGGAAAAGTAACGATTACGTCTTCAATACTCGTTAAACGTTATAGGTATTATTTAACCAAGTAGAAACGGTTAAATTTGAGGCGTTAATTGTCAGTTTTAGTTTGATAAACGTTTTATACAATAAACTAAATTAATTTTTTTTCTGTCGTTCTATCGTGATAGTTAACGGTAAACTATTATATAGTATAATTCGCCTAACAAATAAACACGATTTAGTACGGGCAATTTTACTAATTATTGGACCAAAATATTACTTAGGTCCGTAGCGAAAACGTGGTTATAAATCCGGTATTGTTAGAACGTAGAATGAAAGATTTATGAAGTACAGACTGTTGTAAATATAATAAATTAATAACATTATTTATCAATATAACCGAATTTTCCGTAATATTGTATTCTAGAACCTATACGTCGTTACAATTAATGATATAAGGTAATGTAATTAATCATAAAGATTATTAATAATTATGAAAAGAGGAGACAATGTTCGACGTGCGTGCACTCACTAAATAAAGGAATGGATACGAACCGATATAGCACGTTCGATTTTAATTAAACGCGAACGTTCGAAATACGAATAAAATACGATGGCAACTAGGACCGATAAGTTTCGACTATTTTAGAATTCAACGATTTTGATTAGCGACGAGTTGGTTTCGTAAGAGATTCCGTTTGAACGTAGACGCGTTCCTTTCCCACAAAATGAGCACAATGGTTCGTTAGCGGATTATTTTTCGCACGGGAGAAATCCTTTCGGGCGAACAACAACGCGCGAATTCGAACTCAAATATATTATTGAACGACGTGGAAAGCAAATACGGGAAAAAGCGTTTCGCGACATTTTTTTATTTATTCGAACGGGTTTCGAAGGAACAATTGTAATTTTCGACCGTAATTATATTATCATGAAAACGTTATTTAATCGACGTACGTGATTCCTGGAGAACACCGATAATTGTAAAAATTCAAATTTACCATTAATTGGTCCGATAAAACGTCGTGTGCGTAAATATACCTAAAACAATATTAACCATAGGAGGGAAACGACAACTGACATGTTCGTACACACAGATATGTGTGTGTGTGTTCTGCCTTCGGGTGTCTGACGTACGTGTACTCGTACGCTCTCGCGACGGGTTTCGGTAAAATTGCAGTAACCGTTATTAACGAATCGTTTTAGTATTTAGATAGTACGAACGAATTCGCGTTCAGTTTAAATCACTTGACTTTGGATGTTCAATTATATGCCATGGTTACTACGATTGCGGGAAATCAATCGTGAAATCATCGTCGACAAAACATCAGAATGTAATCAATATGGTTTTCAATTAATTTTTTTAACCGTTTCACCGATTAAAATATAATTCTTAGAAAACTACCGAGGAATTGACTAGTCGGTTTTGATAAAATAACGTTTCAATTTTTTTTCGATAATGATAACGTACTTATATTTAAATTTCCAAACTCTAATTATTAATTGTAATTTATAAACGTTATCGTATCGACTTCGTTATATTCGCTCGTATAATAACTGACTTGAACGAAGAAATAATAATATGAGAATACGCACTATATTGAATATCCCACCGAAACGTAATTAATTGGTAATAATATCCCTTAAAAATAATTTAGTAATTTTGAATTGCCAATATTACGTCAATTCTAATATATAGTGAGTACGGTTAAGGAGTTGTCAGTAATTGTTGGTAAAAATACTTTTAAAATGCGACAATGGTGTATAATAATATGTCATTCACTAAAAGCCTAATTTATACACAATAAAGAAAAACGTATTTAATTTTTTCGAAAACCTCGTATTCCAGCTGTGTATGTATCCATACCGACAAAAATAATTTAAATAAACGTTTTATATTTCGTTAAAAAAAAAATAACGCTATTGTTTTATTCGTATCCGTGGGAATTTACTTATTAAAATAAATCTAAATAATATTTTATTAATATATATTAGTAGTCAACATGTCATCAATTGAACCACGCGTTTTAAAATTATATCGAAATAATAACGAATTGTCGAATAATGTTTTGGTTAAAACGAAATTCACATAACAAAAAAAGATTAATTTTATTGAAAATTGTTCGTCATTTGGTTACGGTGGCCATATACAAAAGTGTCTACAGCTAGAAACACTTTTGTATTTTGATCAATTTTGAAGGTATTTCGACGATTGAAGTTAACGTTGTAGAGCATTAAATAAAAATCAAATATGGCATCTGTATCTACAAATAAACCGTTGTTTTAATCGTATATAATACATATATTATTCCAGTGGGTATACACCGTGTTCGAATCAGTGCATTTGCAACGCTAAATAATTTGCTAGAACTTATCGAATATTAATGGGGACGGCATACTTTGGTTTCGTCGACGTTACGCATTTCGCTCCTATTCGTTTTGGAAGTTGGAAAGGGTTTATTTCCGTTCGTAAAAACCAATTAATTTCCCGTTTAAAAAACATATACAATATATATATATATATGTTTAACGAATTCGTCATCGACTGCGCAAATGTCTGATATCCGTAAACGAATGGCACTTTCACGACGGGATTGAAGACGGACACATTCGTTCCCGTCAGACGCTCGTTTATTGGTGCACATTATTCTTTCTGTCGTCCTTGGCCGGAGCGGCCGGTTTCGTTTTCGGTTTCCGGCCGATTGTGACGACGAGATCCGCCGGCACGGCGATACCCACAGACCGGTGGAGAAATCAATTTTCGCAATTGGGGACTAACAGGAGTAAAAACATGTTTGAACGGCGGTCCAAAATGCGCCACGGCGATTACCACACGCGTACGCCACTAGTTAAAATATATTAACATCCTCTCGAGCGATATATATATATATATAAATGTTATAATATTATGTACACAACGTAAGTACGTTACGTATTACTGGTGTTGCCACGATCGTCTCTTCGTTGTTGATTGATTACGGTCTCGTTAAAGATCTTTTCTCTCCCCCACTCCCACGCAAACTCTCATTCTCCCCGGACGTACAACGGTATCGAATGGTGAGCGCGCTCCGCAGTGAATGGAGAACACGTGGCTAGCAGACGAATCATAATAATAATAATCGTATATTTTCGTACATAACAAGTGCCGCCTTCTCGCATGTGACGATGATAATAATAATAATAATAATAATAATAATAATAATAATAATAATAATCTCGTCAATCAGAAACGACACGAAAGCGGCGGCACCTTTTTGATGGGCTCCCTTCGGAGGAGACACAGGAGACAAAAAAAACCTCTCGTTTTACCCTTTCCCGTCGTTAAACCGGTGAATTATTTAAGTGTTTTTTCCAGTGCGCGTGCACCATGCGCTTAAAAATATTTTATAAATACGTAACGATAATTTCCGCCACGCCATACACATATACCGACGGTTTTATTTTATATACATTTTGTGTAGTGCCATAGCTGGGTGGAGGATATTTTGGATATACGTACCGGTGTACATTGTATTTTGGGATACTGGAAGTATTTACGAAAAATCGAAATCAATCACGCTTAGTTCGACGAAATATTTTCGTTTTAATCGTGATTTTTTTTTGAGGAAAACTATCGTTCTCAAGTACCTGCGTTTTTTCATTCGTGAAAGTCAACGGTTTACATTTCATGTCGCTAAGGGACCGTCGTCGTCAGCCGAACAAATTTCATTTTCTCGACGAAAATCCAATTCATTATTGAATCCAAGATACGTTTGTACAAAAACACCCCTCTATCTTTACCTATTGCGTCGCCTCATTTTACATTATAATTTTATTCGTGCAAACGCAGCTGTATAATATGTTTATGACGTCAATTCACCACAGTATCCGTATTTTATTTTATTCCACACAAAACTCTATGCCATAGATATGTACACGTGTATGTCTAAACCACACAAATGAAATACATATACAGCATTTGGTAAATATATCACAAACTGCAAACAATAAAATTGATACATTGTAAACATATTGAAAAAGATTACAATGGGTATTAAATGTGTACATGCATAACGATGATCATTATCGAATGATTTAGATTATATATTGTAAATATTTTGACCTTCCGTGCCAAAAATTACCCAATTCTTTTTTTCGTTCCTACGTTCCATAAAATTATAAAAAATATTTTTAGTAAAAATTTGTCAAAAAAAAGCCATTTAAATATTTTTATTTATACAGTAAACAAAGGATAAAATTCATTAATCAAAAATAATGTTACTAAAGTAGGTTCCTAATGAATCGTTTAATTTGGTTTTTGTTGCTGTACAACCGATGAAAATTTATTTATATTAGGTTTGCAATTAGTTATTTGTAATAAAATACACGTGGTATTGCATTCATCCGTTAGTCGAATATTAAGGTCAAATTTGAGAATTTAGTTTGCGAAATGAGTGAGCCACACGAATTAATCGTAGAAAATATGGAAAATATAGTCATCGCTCTACTACATTTACAGTGGAATAATTTTCAAAATAGCATTCCACGCTTTCAAGATAGTTTTCTGAATTTTTAACTACACTACTCAAAACTTGATGATGCTCGAATACTGTCAATATATCTCTTAGCAAAACAAATTTTCGTTTTTATATAGTATTTGAGCGAAAATCTAAAGTTGCATTTCAAAATCGTTTAAATTCGGTTATTTAAATAATTTTAAGCTGATTTTTTCAAATGATAAGTTATCTGAAGAAACAATTAACTTCATTTTATCCTTAAATTTTTTGATCCCAGTAAATTGCGTAACAACGCAATTATATGTGTCACTATATTATCAGCAGACGCACACACACACAATACTTGGTAGTAAATTTAAACAAAACGATAAGACGCTGGGTCGGGCGTAAAAATGGATCTATATAATAAAACGTCGTCTGAAATGTGAACACCAGAATATATTATATAAATAATGACAAATATTTGGATTTTCCTAAAATTTTCGACATCCCTAAATATTATTTTTCGCTCTATAGATTTGCCATTCCTGATGTAAGATTGTATCGTATCTAAATTAACAAAATCGAATTTTAAACAATAGTTACGTTATGTCCAATTAATATTATTGTCTTTTTTTTGGTTATTTACGAATTACCATTAGTCTTTTTTATTGAATCTGGTTTAAAAAAATGTTTTCTTATGTGATCGTCCTTCGTAAAATGTTTTTCGTTTTAAACCTAAATGTATACATACATTTTTACAAAGATGACCATCTCGTGAGGGTCTTTGTAACAGTTGTTTTTATTAAAATATTTTGGTTCACACATACGATTTTTTGTAACTGTCAGGAATGGATTATTTATGTATTATCGTCCCTTCTTTTGTTATTTAAATTCTTTGAATAGATTTTGATTTAGAAATTATTATAGGTACTCGCCCAAGAATATATATTATACGTAGACATTTGCATAAAGGTACATTTTTACTGCTCTGGCGATAAAATTATTGTATAATATATATATCGTTAATATTTATTGTTATAAATCAAAATTCCAATCGAAGATACAACATTTTTGCATGCGTCATACTATTTCAGACGCTATAACGTTATTTGACAAACGTTTATTTCCTTTTGTTCGTGTAAAATTAACATTAAAATTTCGGTAATGTTTTACAGTTTGCTAGGTAACTATTATATTTTAATTAAACGCATAATTGTCTTTGATCGTTCCCTTGGGTATACGCGTTTAAAACAATCTGCGATGAACTATCCCGTATGTTTTTTATAATAATTTTTCCAGTAACCGACGTTAAAAAATGTATTCATTTTAATACATTTTCTAGTCTTCAAATAATAAAAAAAACTAATAGTACCTTTAATACGAATATATATGCGTGTGTGTGTATTTTCGCGACGCAAAATAATCTAAAAATTATGCAAAACGTTAATACAACAGAATTTGTGGTATTTATATACTAAAGGTTCGAAATTGTTTCATGCTTAGTGTGTATTATGAATTCGTATAAATTGTGTCATGTATAATTTAGTTCTCGTTACAATACATAAACCTCGTTGAACGTACCCGATGGGTTTTGCCTGTAATTTAGGCGTAGCGAAAAAAAAATGGATACATTTTTATAGGTAAATGCCAATTTTGTTGGACTGTCAACAAATAGCGCTATAGAACGACGCTACGAGTAAATGTATAGGTCGTGTTTTGCATGTCAAAGGTTCTTTTAGGTATAAACTCGGTATAAGTTTTTTCGATTCACATTCATAATCCACGCGATTGATTTTACATATGACGGAATTCTTTCACGGTTCTCCCTTTGCGCTCGAAACCGTGTGTATGCATTATCACCGTAACATACCAACGTATGGGCGGTATTCGGAAAATAAACGCGAATTTCCTACAGGAAACACGTCGGTTTTAGTTAAATGTATACGCGAGGGAAATCAAATTATCGAATCGGGCCATATTGACAACATTATTTTAAAGCGTGTCGCTTTATCTCGTCGAATTTGAAAAATAAATATATAACAATGGTGAATCCCGTAGATACACAATGTACAATACGCGTATGTTTAATATTACGCGTAAAATTCTGACGTTGCACTGTTATCGAAACAACGTGATTGGTAGAGCATAATACGCTATTTCGAGGATAATATATCGTCCGAAATTGGTTCGAAAAGTAAAAATACAGTTTTAGCGTTTATTAAATTTTTTTCGTCATAAGCCCCCGTAGTTGGAAGTGTCTACGGGGCGCATTTCTCCCCGTGTTTGTTTTTGGTTTATGCCAACGATTTTCATAAAAAAACATGCCCTCTAAACAAACCTTTTTCTTAACTGTGTATACAGTTCTCGATGTCCGATACTTAATATATTGCCTATCCTCTATGGTTTTTTTTCTTTTTCTTTTATTTTATTATCGCCATTTCCATCGACAGTTTTATGTACCACGCGCACGAAGTAGAGATCGTATTCAAAGTGCATGTGTGTGTATGTATCGTACGCGCGTGTCTCATAACTCAAACATGGCTCTTTCCATACACTATTACCCTTTTTCGGAGGGTACCGTTTCTTTTTATTCTTTTATTCTTTTTATTTATATGCATTTTTTTTTTTGAGATGGGGACGAGGTCGTTCGTTCTAAAGACACAAGTGACACGAGTAGGTTTTATTTTGGGCGAGCGAAATTGTGCTACGGTTAACGATTTCGAAAATACCGTCGCTGGTGGGAATGACAGCTCGTTATCGGAACATATACAATTTAGAATATAGAAATAAAAAATAAGTGTTAAGTTCTGTTCATTGCCTCCCTTACTAGTAAATTATATTCTGTCACTGACGGGTTTGCGTTTGCAACCGATGAATATATTCAATACAGATGTACCGCGGGCATTAAAGTCCATGAGATGAAGATAAACAACGCGTTTAAGTGACGGTGAAAATTGTATTTTAAAATTATTTCAAAAATATTTTGGCATACTTAGAATAAGATGTATTAGTAAATATGATACTTGTTTGTTTATATACGTATTTTGAAATATGTTTTCATTACACATGACTAATGAACATAGAATGTCAACTAGTTAATACTAAAAGTTAATTATGGTTCATGAATTTCCTCATTCGTTAAAATTTACGTTAATATTGTTTTGTGACGAAATGATTGAATATAAACAAAAAAATACTTTTTTACATTGGGTGATATATATGATGATGAATTATTAACAAATAAATAATATGTTTCTATACGAATAAATCGTTCTTAGAGTAATATTATTAATTTTTTTTGAAAATTAAACAATTTTCTTTAGTTATAAATTGACGTTGTGTTTACTTATTTAAAAATATTCCGTTATTAATGCGATAAACCTCAAACTGTACCAACAATGGTTATCGAAAAAATATTGTAAACCGTTTTATTCAATAACAAAAACTAGAATTTTCGCGACCGTTCATATATAAATACATAGTAATAATACGACAAAATTAAATTAAAAATTCAATATACTTTCAGAATTGCGTTTTGATCGGGATAAAAGCATTTTGAAATAGTTCCGAACACCGTTGTTCACAATGTAAAAATGTGCGATCAATGAACACTGTTAAAAATGTACAACTTAAAAAAGAAGTTTTCATTTTATCGAGTCGCAATCTCGTATTAACGACGTGCAACGAAAGGAAAATAAAGGACACAGACGGTTATCCTACATCCACATTGACTCTCGGAGAATTATCCTCTCCTTTACTGCAAAATCATCGATTTGCCATTAGTCTGAAACTCCTTACTCACTCGAAATCTAGGTTCGAGGACCGTCATCCCCTAAATCCACTGCTATTTTTTTTCACCTTGATCAAAAAAAAAGTGTCTCCTACACTTCTCCCCCTAAGAAATTAACGAACGCTTGAACGGTCCGTGTCATAATTCATCCCGTCCGCTGTAGTAGGCTCGCACGAAAGTTTCTTATATGTGAGAAAAGTCAACAATGATGAGGGGTTTTTTACTCTTTCACGTAACTAACGATGTACTATCTATCTACACCCAATGCAAAAAAAATACCTCACTAGATAAATGAGTTTAGTGTAAACAATTTTCTATTCGATCCTAATATATATATATATATATATATATATAAATAAGTTCAACCAAGACTTTTCTCTCTTTAGAGCATAGTTATTGTTTCAATTTCATTAGAATAGTTTATATTATAAAAGTATCGTTTTGTTTTGATACAAGCGCCTTCAGTGTTAAAATAATAGTCTTCTCGTTCGGTCGATTGCTCTCGTGTAACGGAGGTTTGAATAATAATAATGAAAAAGAAATGCGAAATCAATGAAAAGAAACCCATTAGGTATGCGGCTTATGGGAATTAAAAACGAAACGGGAAGAACCCTTTTTTTGGTTAATAAACATATTTTTGGTCTCCAGTTTTTCTTCCTCAATACTTTTAATTATGCTGAACCGGAGCTTTTGTGGTTATTAAAAAAAATGAAAGTAAATAAAAGAAATTGTAATCGTAAAAGTTTTTCAAAGTTCTCCAATTGTTCTGTAAATTGTTAGAGTGCTATACGCTAAAATATAGTTTTATTTGATTTGAAATATGAATATTGATCGCGGTGTTTTTACTTATCAAATCAACAGTGATATTTAGATTTCTAATAGAAGTAACGACCATAATAAAACGCAAATATTGTATTAATATAAATTACATTTTCAATTTAATATATATATATATATATAACGTGTGTGTGTATATATATTTTTAATTATCGACAAATTGTAACCGCGAAGATTAAGCTTGAATTTTTTTAACACATGGAGTAATATGAATATCAGACTATAACTTTCGAGTTATTAATACACTTAAACGATGCATAGTTATTTCATTCCCCTTTAACAGCTTATTGAAATTATTTATTCAGAATCCATTTGCATATTTTAAGTTATTCGTAATCCGTTTAAAATGAAAACCACGGAGTTTAAATCGTTAATAAAGAGTGCTAAGAGGATAAAGACGCGGAATTGAGTATTGTCGTTTTAACGTTTATTGACAGCTTATGCTATTGCAAGGTATCTAAATTGGATTAAAAAGTTAAACTTTACGATTTTTCAACGTAATTCGAAAAACGTATTTGTTTTTTTTTTTTTTTGGTTGTATGTTGTTTTTGATCGAATGTGTACACAAAAGTTGACGACGCGACTTTTATAGAAAAACGTATATAATAATATGGAAAACCCGTTTATTGGTCTGCTGAGGATTTTTGTACGGTTATACGCGCTTGCTTATATAAGATTTCTATTCTCCATACACCTAAGCCTAAGCAAAGACCTATTCTTACCCAAGTACGGAATTTAATATTTAAACTAGCCAAAGTGCTTTTTCAACAAAGGGTACCCTAAAGCAGATATGGCGGGAAAAGTGGATGAAAAAAAGTAGTTTGCTTTCTTTGTTATTTGATTCTACTTATATACATATATAATATATACAAGCGTACAAAGTACTGAATGTGCAATTTATATCGCGAAAACTTACTACTGTACGAACAGAAGGGGAAAGTGGTTTAATTGACAAGTTTCTGAAACACTCGGCGAACGGTTTCTTATTCCCCTACCAACTTTTAATTTCGGTAAACTTGTATATATTTCTCACCCAAAGTGTTCACGATAATATAAAAATAAACAAGTGTCATGTCCGGGAATGACACGTTTCGAATATTAAATCGATTCATAAAATTGGATAGGTGCTACACGGAGTAACTTGTACGTAGAAGAAATATGATACGGGCAACGTAACGTGAGTACAGGTGACCGATATTCCATACGTACGATTGATTTCCATACAAGTATAAGATCTATTTATTGAAGTTTATACGAACTTTAGACAGCGGCAAGAAACGGAAACATTCGAAATATTTATCTTAAGTTCATTTATTTCCGCGGCGAAACTTTACAGCCCACACACTGTTATAATAATTATAATTTATAGAGCGAATAATTAAAAAGTTTTTGGCGTTTAGTCATCCACAATAATAATAACATCATAAAAAAATATATCTTTCGTAATAACGCGCGTTTCTGTTAAATTCAACGATTAACGACGTTCGTTAACGTCTTATTCGGGTTCTATTACTTATTCATGTTAGATAGTAATCTGTGTACTAACAATTATGTATTTGAAATGTATTTCAATACGGTTGAGCAATCAGAAAACATGAAAACATATTATGTAACGAAATATTTGTTTTACATTTTTAATACTTGTCACACTCGTGTAATTATATGAAAATATATTATTATTATTAGATTATAATTACTGTTATCGGTGAAAACTGAAATCGTAGGATTTATGTACGACGGTATTAAATATATGGTATCTTTTTATGGTTTTTCAATCAATTTATCGGTGCATTATCTTATATGAATATGATTTTAAGCTAAACGATCCGTACACGCACGTGTATTGTTAAAGACGGTTACGACAATTTTTACGATATGCCATTTTTTTTTTAAGAATTCGCGAATAGACCAAAGAAACATATTCTACGATATGTGTGTGGGGAAAGGGAAAAAATATCGCAAAGAAAACTTTTTCCGGATGCAAAATGATTAATATAGTGAAGTTTTAGAGTCTGGAAAAGTTTAGTATTTTCTATGGCATTTAGTTTTTAACTTTGTAAAACTATGAAATTACATCAGACAATATAATCAAGTAGAATTCGGAAGGGTGGAAATAGCGTCTTAAAAGAATAAAGACATTATTTTGTTTGCCGTTACCACTGGTGGTGGTGGGGATAGTATAAGGAGGAGAGAAGTTATTAAACGGAAACTCGATGAAATATAACATATATATATAGCTTGCTTGGTTTTTTCTTCTATCATTGTTTTTTTAGACATTAAATGATAAATAAAAACGCGCTATATATATATTATAAAGTTTTATTTATCAATTTACGATGTTTCACTATTGGACCATTTAGTTAGTAATTACTTCGGAAATAGTCATTTGAGTTTTTAGTTGAAAATAATTTTTTTGTTTTTATCTTAGCATGTTTATATTAGTTTCAATTTCTTGATGGTGCACTGAATCAAACGAACACAATGGTTCATTCATCAATCACTAAGAATCTGTCTAATTTCATGTTCATATTTTGGTCTATAGCTCAAGCTAAGTTGATTATATAATTAAGTTTTTAGTAAAACAACGAGCGGTAAATAAACGCATGATGAAATATTTTAACTTTTGTAATACATTTTTGTGGTTAACGAATGAATCATTCGTCCAATCTTGTAGATACATAAATAATAGCAAGGTGGTAAAAAATATGATTTACAAAGAATCGATAATTACTCTGTTATTACTTAATATTATTATTAATATGAAAGACAATAAATCTTGTAGGTTAACTATCCAAAAGCAGGAACACATACTATACTATAATGAGATTTGATTCAAATGGATTACTGGTTCGTTTGTATTAATTTTTTTAGTAACTATATAACTATATAAATGGAAAATGATTCTGAACATAGCTGGATTCCAAATTTAAATATTATTGAGAAATTGTCGATAAAAAACACACGTTACATATTCACTTAGAATATGGTTTGATATTTGAATAATAAAATATTATACTCATAAACGAGAAATCGGCAAATAAGAATATTACAAAATACGCTGTTTGGTATTTTTTGTAGCACGCTGTGATAAATGTAAGTTATTGTCATCAAATAGTTTGTTTTCAAGAATTAAATTAATAACTTTGTTTTTAAATACTCCTAGAATAGACGATAATTTTGTACTGGCGACAGCAGAAGTGTTTATTTGTTATAATAATTTGTTACGGTATATTTAAAATGAACGATTAAAGATATATTCATAAGACTAAATTGAAAGATAATACAATTTAATTATTACTTTTGAAAATATTTTATGAATACCGTGAATGTAACATAGTTAATGCCCTTATTTATCTTGAGTAAAATTGTAGCGTTTGGCGTTCATTTTTCAGTAAAAAAAACGGATAAGATATATATGCTGTAATACGAAATATTGTTTCAGTATTCGCGTATATTTTAAAACTCGATTGAAGATTTTTAAATAATTCCTTTTCAATAAGTCCTTTTGTCAAACGAAATAAATATCGTTAATATATTTTCGGACGTGAATTTGAATTGACAGGCAAGTAGATTACCTTTGTATATTTACGTAAATTCACAATACGATAAACATAACTAGATTTGAAAAGTCATTCCGCGCGCGTTTTGGCATTTAAGCGCAAATAAACATCTTTACGCGTAAATGAACTCCATGGTTGTATGCAAACTCATTTATGCGAATACAATTTACAAGTGATTCATTTGGTGGAGTAAATTTTATGCCGAAAAAGTTTATCTCTAACTTATTGGAATACTTAGAACACGACCACATTGTCGAGTTGCGTGATATATTATTGTAGATTCTAATACGACAAATATTTTGAATATTACGCTTAGCGACGCGTTCATCAAACCGTTGAAATTCACTTGAAGTTTTCGATTAGATTACGTTACATTTTTGTTGGGCCACGAGAAAATTTTTTCGAAAATAATTGTTTTGAAAGAAAAATATAATAAACAATAACAACTGGAACTAGTAAATTATTAATATTTTGTAGCGAAGTACAGTAACGATTATAATATTTTGTAGCAAAGTACAGTAACGATTATAATATTTTATCCTCTGGGCTAAGATTTCTGAAAATGATAATTTCGAGACTTCGCTGAAATCGTGTATAAGCGCTATTTTTCGACTCCCAGGGGTTTATTCGCGTTTATGGCGTTTTGAATTACTATCGAATTTTATCTCGTAATTTAATCATAGTACACTATTGTTTTTAGAATATAGGAGAATTCCATTTTTTTTTAATTTCGCGTATAAATAATATTAATTATAATTTAAACGAAATATAAAATCGTTTCCAATAATACCTACTAGCTAATACTTATACGATAATATGTATTATTCGATTATTAATAATTCGTTCGTTTTACCGTAATTAAAATCGATCGCGTTTGAGGGGTATTTAAACTAAAACTATAGCTAGGTACCGTAAATACGTGAAAAACCATTTACCGCGGCATTCACCTACGCGAGATCTTTTGAACGGTTTAAACTTTTGAACAATCACGTTCGTTAAATTTTTCAAGCGTTTCTCCGCGCGGGATTTTACCCAAGCGGTAGCGTTTAATTAATTATAAGAACCCAAGATTATGCAAATACACGAGAATATATGGAACACGGTTTAGTCCGGTCACCGGTGAGTACCAAGCAACCGAACCGAACTCTCGGGTAAATCGTTACTCGCGCATTAATTTTGTACATATTTGTTGTAAACGTTGCCAGGAAATAAACTTCGAATTAAAAATAACGAAATAATCATACACGTGTATATATATGTATATATACATTTATCCACTTTAATTTACTATCGTACACTGTATGATGGCCCATTGTCGTTTAAGGTAAACAACGTTATTATAACGGCCGATATTCGAATTATTATTGGGTATATTAAGAACGATGAATAATAATTGTATACGTACAATACACAAACGTATGTTTGTAGTTCGTAATCGAACGCGAATTCAAAATGATTTTCAGCTTGTTAACTGTCACCGTCGGTAAACAGTTGTAATATGAAAATTATCCAAATCAGTTTTGAAATTATTAGTATTTTTTTCGCTGGCGTTCTGAAAATTGTCTTTGATATTAAAACGTACCGAAAATGTCGAAGAGGTGGACATTTCGAGCTTTAAGAGCGATGTTACGATTGAAATTAGAATAATTGTTCATCTAAACCGAAACAAACAATCTTTAAGAAAAATTCGTCTACGTTTGTATTATATTTTTAATTAAGCCGAATACCTGCAGTATTCGTTAGAGTTTCATAAGCACACAATTGTCAATGTTATTTCTTACTATACTTATTAATCAAGACGAAACGGATTTCATATAGAAAATATCGTCGTGTATACGCGTAGAATTATTCAACGATTTCGTTCGTAAAAAATACCTTACAAATGTATTACATAAAATACGTAATAACTCCTATTACTTTTTTGGAAATAGACTATATTATCGCTTCTATATTTTGTTGAACATTATTTTGGTCGGAGTTTATTTTTATATTTTAGGCGATTTTTCATTCGGCGATAACATAAATTGCTCATTGTAACAGTCAATCGGGCCATTGATTACATTTGCCGAGAATTTTGGAAATTCGACCAACAACCTTACGGGTTTGAATATTAAATCATGCATCGCAATGATGTTATGGTTTCACCAACCGAAATACCGGCAAATTATGTTATATAGACGTATTAATGCTATGGTGTTCGCAGTTAATCCTTAAATAAATTATTTATAACAGAAAATTACGATATATAGCTCACTTTTATGTTATACATATATAATAACGTGCACAGCGTGTTTAAATAAGAAATAGCGTTATAAAATGTCAATCTAGAGGACTCCAGAAATAGACTAATGCTCGAGCCGATACGTTTTATCTATACGTATAATTCGTTATAAACGATAATTTAACGTGTAATTACACGGCCGCGATAAATGATTTTTAACATTATTGTTTGAACCGTGACAGTACTATGGGTGTTTCGTGAATCCATTTACGAATCGTACGTAGTTTCGAGGTCGAACGGTTATAATGTTCGGGATCATCGTTGTCAATTTGGGACGGGACGGCGTGTGGGAACGTACGTATTATTTTTCGCCATAATCGTCTTCACGCTCGTGACGGAAAATAACCAAATCTCTTCGCGTGTTGATGACCTCTAGCACAGTACACGGACTTGTAGCGAAGTGTAGTAGCGCCCGCGATTTTATCCTACGTGTATACACGAAAAGATACAGTTCGTTTCGGTAATTGAATTGTCACCAACGCCACGTTTCCTACATATATAAATATATATAAAACCTGTTAGGTCTCGGAAAGACGTACACTTGCGCCGTAAAACGGCGCCGCTTGTTCTACTACTTCTTTCCAATCAGAGTGCCTCCGCCGCGACCGCAACTGTGTTCGCGAAAACCCGTCGGGACGCGTAATGTACGTGATCGGCTTAGCCAATGGGCTCTATCGGCCCTAGGGGTGAGCTCAGCTCATTACAAAGCCCGGGGACGGCAACTCGTTTATTTCGCAAAACGAGCACGTTTAACAAATCGAACCGAACCACCTTCCCCTCTACTCGCCGCACACGTCTCCACCACCACACCGCCACCATTACTTACCCAATCTCTCGCGCGACCCATTCGCCATTACCTTTCTATCCACAGAGCAAAAAACTCTTTCCTTTATAAATATTTATATTCGTTATTAATTTACGAATTTTATCGGGCGTGAATTTTTGCCTAAACAAGGGATATATAATGTGCGCGACACGATAATGACAAACGAGAACGTAACCCTATAAAACCGATTTGATTTATTCTAGAAATTATCGTTCGTAATCCTAGCGGTCATTTCGTTTTTGATTTTATTTTAAATAAATTCGCGTGTCGCTACCGACGTTATTCGTGTGTGGAAAAAATACCGATTTTTTCTCCGAATGTTTATTTTCGTTCGAGTTCTTCTTCTTTTGAATGACAAATGTATTCGGATATGAAAAATTGGAATCATGTACGGGGTTATTTCATTACAACGACGACAAACATTATTACGGTATAATAATAAACTTTGCCCCTAAATTCCACCCGATCGCGCGCATATATGTATATTAATAGTACTCGGAGTTTCATAAAATAACCCAATTCGATAATATGTCAACTGTAACGTAATATTCATACGTCTTTTCTGCATTACGCGTGTCGTGTACGTTTAAAACATGAAATATAAATGAGACGGGAGACCAGTTTAGTAAATGCGTTTGATAATTGATAAACGAATCGACCTACGCGTATAGTTTACAGCTGAAAGAGTTGTCGACGGATTCGAACGGGACCAGATACGGATCGTCATTGTATGAAGATAGTGTTAGTAATGAAATCATAATAACGGCCGAGTGGTTTAAGCGAAAAGTGAAATACAGCGCCGAGGGAACGTGTCTCACATAACATAGAGCGTGACGCTGATATACACGACGGAATACGTAATATAATACACACCGCGAATAGCGTCTCCGTTCAGACACGGTCCAAAACACCGAAATCTGTTTCTCCATCGTCGCCTCGCCATCGCCGGATCATTGTAACTTCGTCGCGGCATATCCACGTGCAGGAGGGTGCACATTTATGTAACTGCGTTCTAACCTTATAAATAGGAGATTTGAAAAAAAAAATTGGAAATCTCATCGTATCGCCGACACGTTGAGTTAGGTACACTAACTGAAAATACGTTTTATCGCGTAGTGTTTTTCGTAATTAACGGAAATCAAACGATTTTGGATTGTAACGGAACTGTCGAGGATTGATTGATCAATTATTTTACACAGTTCAAATTGTAATCACTTAGGCGTTAATTTTATTCGTCAAAGTCGTTGTACTAAATTAACGACATTTTTCTTACATTCGTTTATTAATCTGAGGGTTATTGATCGTCTTTTTACGATTTCGTGTCGTTTAATATTATTTTACATCTACATAATTTGCGTGTTCTACCTATTAGGAAAATGATTCGGATTACTTGAAGTATATGCTATGTACTCCACGATTATACAAAAATAATAATAAATATTCCGGGCGAAGTAGAAATATTGGAAAACCATACGTCGTTATTCGATGTATAAATTAACGCTAAAAAAATATACGATTCGAGGTACGCGATTTAAAATACGGTCCGTTTTCGTCGTCGCCAATTCACAATCATCGCTATACCGGTAATATTAGTTTCGTCCTATAGGGAATGTTAAATTGTACAGGACGCGTCAAAATTACTATCGTTTAGTTATTAAATATATGGTGTTTATTAGTACATGTATTTTCACACCGAGTTGTGTTCGTGTAAGTTATACTACGCGACTGTACACCTCTATAATGACCAATTTAAAAATCCTAAAACACGGGCTTTCGTGTTTCACGTAAATAATTATACAGTCGTCGGATTTTGGAAACCATTATGTAGGTGCGTATAAAAAAAAACCCGTTAACCGTTTAATAAAAAAAAAAAAAACAAGAGCGAGTTTTCGACTTAAACGTCGGCAACCGTATTATAATTATTATTATTATTATTTCCAAAGGACCGTGCCGCCGTAATTTTAGTGCGTGTATTATTCATTTTTCCCTATCGATTTACACAACCGCGTCCGTTGCGACAGTAGTATAGGAGGTGTATTTCGGAATCCGATCGATACGTATAAGTGCACGAATGGATAGCTTACGGTCATTTTCCGGAGCCATTACAAGCCATTCGGACAAGGTGCGTGGAACAATAATTCGAATCAATTAAAAAACTACTTTTTAACGAGAGCCGTTTTAGCGTCGGTTTCCTAACGCCCTATAACCGCTCTTATAATTATCGTCCAACTATTACGATTGTTATTCGTTCCTCTCTTTTTCTAAATTTATTTTCGACTAAACGGCGTCGTTGCTTTTGATTACAACAATGTGCGAGACATCACGTACGTCTCGATCCGCTGTCTTAATTATTCTGGACAATTATCGTTTATTACTATTATTATAAGCGACTATATTTTAATTGGATATTTGGAAATCCTCGTACGCAATAACGTGAATAACCAACAAGCACCTACCTACACGTGTGTGGTCTTTTACCGAATGGATATTTACGTTCGGTACGGCCGTTCGACGCCATTTTGAACGCGAGTTTTATTCACTACGTTTTTAGAACGAAATAGTTACGAGCCGTGTAGCCGATAAGTCGATAAGTTAATTAATCGCACATTCCGAGGTAAAATGAAACGGATAAAGCCTGCAGGGAAAAGTTGTTATCTTAAGGGAGAAATGGTTTGGGATCAGTTATAGGGTGAATAATTTGACACCGAGTGAGTGACGTTTGAATTATTCGATTCACAGTGTATACGCTCTGGAAATGGGAAGAATTGGACCGGCACCGACGTTTATTCCCAATTTTCGTTCTTCTAATACCGCATTACAATCGAATACGCGTGGTTTACATAAAATATGCTAAAGCAGTTTCATCGGTTTTCATTCGCTACACTATTTCCGTTATCTCAAATTTTAATTTTTTAAACATGTAATTCAGGCGGGTCGAAATTCACGTCCTCGAGACGACTAACAAAACTCGCCAATTTTATTTACGATTGGCAGAACAATGGTCCTAGCCAAGTTATTCACAATCACTATAACCACTTGTCGTACTTACAGTTGTATATTAATTTTAACCACAAAAGTCGACGTAACTGCACAATCTTAGAAGAACGCTTTTTCCAAAATGGTTTTCTCGTAAATTATTGTGCTTACTCGAGTACTGCTTAAGTTTATTTTCCGTAACCTTCGCTGAATATTAAATTATGTTATTATAATTTAAAATTCATCCCGTTATCTCGATATTTCTTACACTATTTATCGAATTTAATTAATTTCAAATTACCGTAGTATTTTTTACTTACAATATGGAACAATATACGTATATTTCGTAAATGCTACGCAAATATACGGAAAATAATAATAAATATAATCAATGTCAGTCCGTTGATATCAGTACAAGTATCAGGTATAGGGATGATTTGAACAATTATAGAAAATCTACAAATCGTCGTAACTAAGTATGCGTCATAACATTCACAAAAAAAACTATAGAATATAAAAATACGATAAGAAACTCGTATCCGAATTTTTAGGTTTTAATACTACAATTAACCGCGAAGAAACGAATTTTCGACATGTCTTTACTATTTTATTTTGTATCATAAAATGCTTAAAAATCGACGTGGAAAATATAAAATAATAAAAACATCACGATTGTTAATTGACGTTAAAGTGAACATTAGGACATTAGGATCCATTGCGGGTCTAAGTATTTTGATTTATAATATACTAGATACGTTTAGAAAGAAAAATCGTTTTTCATCCATCTTTATATTATTCAGCGTCTTATAGTGACGTTGCAATACATGTTAAACGTTATTCGATTAAAAAAGTGATATTACGTTCTATATTCGTAGATTATAAAGACTTCGAATATAACAGAATTCGAACTAAACTTGTACGCGCGAATAATTTACTATCTAAACATCCAGTATACGCCCGGACGTATGAAATATATGACGATATTTACTCGGTATTTACTAGCCGATGAGAAAAAAACTCCTTTAACGGGAATACGTTACCATAATTAAACGTTGGGTATTCAATAATAGAACCGAAATAACCGAATGGGATATATAGTAATTGTAACCGTACAAGTATCGCTACGAAACAATTTTACGCGCGTTCGTTTAAAAGAGTAATCGGAGTTTTCAAATTATTTACGAAAACTGTTCAAAACTCGGTAGTGTTTGAGGCGTATAATCCACGGTAATCCGGCAACAAGTATAACAACAGCGGTATTTGTGCGGGCGAAACTTCTCGACATCCGTCAGATATGTGTTATTCGCTTGGCTTTGGATTGTATGGGCATAGAGGAAAACACACCCCTCGCGAAACACCGCGAAAGACCTGTTTCTTATCACAGACGGTCCTTTAATCCTGTACTCGTGGGTTCCGTAATCAGATCGTTTCCTGGGGAGAAAATTCAATTCCCGGCACTCCGCCGCGTCCCCATCTACCTACCGGTGTCAATTTCCCGGTTACGCTTCATTTCTTCCAATTTGTAGTAGAGTATTAGGTAGTAGTAGTAGTAGTAGTAGTAGTAGTAGTATTATACCCACCACCAACCCCGCTCATTCATTATAACGTTGTCCGCCGTTTCTCGCCGCCGGCTTGTCGATCCTCCGCCCGCTGTCATACACAGCGACTGTGCGCCAAACACCGGGCCGAGTATTTGTTCTCTCGTCGGTCGATACTAATGAAAACGCGTACACGCAATGTTCGATTTATCCAAACAAACACCGTTTCGCCGTAATCGGTTTAAACACCGCAGCGCTCTATGAAAATGTTGCGACCGACAGCCGTTTAAGTTAATTGTACGTCAATATAATCAGCGCGGTTAGACGAACGTGTTAATCAAACGCCGTATACAACGTACGCATTTTAGTCCGTCTTTTAGTAAACGCGTGCCAATTACTCGCCTCGTCCGCAGCGCTAATACAAATTGTACACCATTCGTCAATAGACCAAGCACGTGTGTCCCTTCGATACGAACTTACGACAATTCAATTTTTATCGGTACGACGTGTTCGAGCGCGAGTTAAGGAACACCGAACGACGCGATATTGATTGACCCGAAACGTAACAATATCGCGCCGTACGATAATAACACTCGTACACGACGCCGCCGATGAATATAATTTTATTGGCACCGACCGTGACGCGTTGTTACCAACGACGACGTACCTGTAGCAAATTGATTTTCTGGCGCGCGTTAACGTCTTGTCGTCGTCGTCCACACGATCACACTTGTTGTCGACCCCGCGTGTCGTATTATTATTATTACGCTCTCGAGCGATATTATATTCGGAGTGTCGCCGTATCGAGTATCGAATTACGCGCCGCCGCATACTTGTACGCTGACCTTGCGCGGAGCGCGATACTTTACCTGTTTGCCGCCGTCGATTCATCGTACACCACGTTATGTACATTCGGGGCGCCGTTGGGATTCGTATCACACAGGCCCGTAACCCAAACCGCGACCATTAATCACAATCGTACGCGTAAATAAACGTGTAACGATATTCGGCCACGTAACGCGGACGCGTAATTATTCGTTAACGACGATATCCGTGGCGCATGTTCTCCGGCGGTACGCGAAACGGCCGCGTTTCGAAGATAATGAAATTATATACCTTACGTACCACCGATACTCGGGCGTTTCGATGTATGGAAATTCATTTACACCACCGTTGGCCCGGGGTGCTCGCTTTGTTTATAATATATAATATTTAATCTCGGTGTTAACAATGTGGGTTCGTTTTTCGTCAATTCCCTGCATATTCGATGATGTCACACGATGATACGCAATTGGTTTTTAGTTTCCGTCCGACAACAACGATATCGCCACCGAATAATTCTTCGTTCGCGAATAACGTTTCGATAAATTACGAAACTAATAATTATTCGTTCGCGGCGTACGATATTTAACCGAGGCGAACCCGAACGCTTAATGGACAATTATTTCTTAACGACGACGTTAAGTCTCGTAGTCATATATTCCTCGCGCCGAGTGATTTACATTCATAGCCGTTTGGGGTTTTTTTACTTTTACCTTTTTACAAAGTACATTATTATTATTATTTATATATACATAAATTCGTAGAATACGTTATAGATTTTATTCAAATTAGTAAATAATTAGTAATTACGAAATTCACGATTTTTCAAACAATATCTAAGAACTGGACCGAAGTTTATACGTAAACTCCTCGGACATTAACATTCAAGTCTGTATGGAGAAAAAAATATATAACCTATAATTACGGTGTCGTTTAATTAACGCGACCTTGTTTATTACGATCCAACACAAAAGAGGCACGTCAGTCTGTTGATTCAATTTGTGCGCCTGAACACAATATTCTATATAAATATTATTACCATTTTTACCCTTTTTTCCTTGTCTCTTTTTTCATTTAAATATTTTCGAAAAGTACCACGGTTTGTGGAGATTAACACATGTCTTTCAGTGAACAAAAACGTTATTCTCGTCAAAATAACCGTACAAGGAACAATCGCGTCGAACAGTGCAAAATTGTAATTGTGAAAGCCATATTCGATTGCAAATTGAAAACAATTACGATAATTAACTTTTATTTTATATTATAGATAACGCTACGCGTATATTATAAATGGTACCAATATACCTAATGCAGTGATTGCATATGACCTCTAGCCTGAGAATTACTAACCATAGCTCCCAAACTACTGTCTAGTATACATGATTGTATTATTTGAAATTAAAAAAAATTATACAAGTTGCAATTATCGCGTTTAACAGGAACACTAACGATAAAGATAACTTTTAATGTTAAATAATAAAGATTAAAATGTTGGTAATACCTAGGTCAAGTTATGTCAACAACTAATTTTTCTTTTTACAACACGTATTATGGTAATGTGTAAAATGAATAGGAATATTGTTCGTACTCTTTAATTACGTTAAAAAGTGAATAATTTAGGTATGTAAAAATACAGTAACGACAGATTAAACTTTTATTTATTTGTTGAAGTTAGTTAAAGTATTTGAACCATAAAGAAATTTAACATTTTACATATATTTTGAAAATGTAGAAATTAAAGAACTTTGAAATTGCTTATATGTATAACTCAGACTTTACATTAATACAATGTTTCTATTATACAAATTACAGGTTATTTAATAGAAAATTGACGAATTTTAAATATTTAATTTAATTATAATGGTGGGCATTTAAATATGTTACTATTATATTTAAATTTAAATTACTTTGTTATATTATTATAAATTTAAGTGTTATTGTATTAATAATAATAACACAGATTTGTTAATTAATAAGTTGTTAATTTTATTTTTATTATTATCACATAAAAAAAATTTCCAATTATTTTGATATAGTTATATAAAAAATTAAATGTTGCAATAAATGTAATTAAAATATTTAAGATAAACATTAGTTGTAAAAGTTATATTACTCGTAAAATAACAGATTGCATATGACATTTACTTATAAAGATCATTATAATATCTATGTTTTTCCGCGGTAGTTTAATTTTAATAATTAATTATTGAATATTTAGCGACGGAGAGTACAATATTTTTATATTAATTTTAGTTTAATAATTTTTGGTCAAAATATTTATTATGAATCTAAAGTATTTTATATATATATATATAATTTTTCCTATATTTTTATTTGTTATTATTATGAATCATTACGATATACGAATTTAATTTGAAACCTTGCTATCCATTTTAATATTTCAAATTTCGGTTTTGTTTTTAATCGGAATATAACAAACGTTTTTAAGTCAGTAACGTATAAAAAAAGCTATAAAATTCTAGAAAATAGAATTATAAAGCTGTTATGATATAGTTAACAGGTGCTTGAAGAACCAAACACAAAAATTACGGAATTACTATTTACGAAAATTTAGTTTTCGTTTATACTCGCACGTAGCAAGATTAAGATTGATATACCTTCACAGTTAGTTGATACTTTCGAAAGAATAATTGCATGCTGTTTGGATGTGAGTATGACCAAATGTAGGACGAGTAAAAGAGAGAACAACGAATATTTTTTTTTAAATAAAGGTAATAAAAAAAAAACACCTACGTCAGATAAAGTTGAGACAGGTGGCAGGAAAACTGTGTTGAATTTCGGTATAGATGTTACAATGACGTGAGTAGGTAATGAAAATGACGGATTCGAGTAAATAAAAAAATCGACATTAATGTCGACACTGACACCAAATAAAAATGATATTAATTGGTTTAGTTTTGAACGTGGTGTATTTCAGTATAATTGTACCTATAAAACTATATCATATTGAAACTAATTGAGAAACTCGTTTGTCCACAAATAACGATAATTATTATTTATTATATATAAAACTATAATTGCTCGTAATTTTTTTTTGGCACAAATCGCGTTTCACCTTTCGTTATGGTTCAATTTGAAACACGTTTCGTCTATTCGTAAATCTAAATGCGTTGAAAATAATATCATTTTCGTTACGTGTACGTCACATAAATATCCGTGTATGTTTAATCGGAATATTCTTGTTGTAAAAATAACGGATTCCGATAATGTTTAATTATAATACCGTATACTGTATGTGTGTTAGCTATTCGTATTGTAAATATTCCAATTGTAGCTATTGCAATATTGACAGAGAATCGTTATGATAATGATACTATTGTTGAATATATAAAAGGACAAAGACGAATAAAAGGTAAACCTTTACTAGGATATACACATATATAGAGTAAATGCCTTGATTGAACATATCGCATACAGACGCTTTTGGACACCGAGGGGCAAGAATATGTATGGATTTTTGTCCGAAATCGTATTGTCCATTATATACCATTGATTACAATAGAGACAAGTCATTAAATACACAAGATCTTGAACCTAAATACTGATTACGCTTGATCTGATAAATAATCTATACGCGTATTTAATAATAAATTTAAGGTATTTACGTATCACGTTGTAAGTACAAATATATACATGTCGTTAGTGACCATTTTGTATACAATGTTGTGGGCTTTTAAAATAACGGATACAAACGAATAAAACAGAATTATCCCTGTTCATATAATATCGTAATTGTGTGTTTGTCGAAAAATTAAAAACGCGAATAAAATAATTATTGTAATGACGCGCGACATTATTTTGTACACCTGCGTATAATTGCAGTTAATACAAATTCGAAGTAGAAAATTGTTTAAATTCGAATAATTGAGATAAAATATCGAAAAAAAACCAATAACGACGTATCAATATCCAGAGAAAGTAAGAAATAAACGAAAATCGGCTAAATTTAAAAACCTGTTTCCACTGAAATCTCTTATTGGATCGAACGTCAGTTTAAAAAACCTACATATTGGTACGTGTAATTTTTCGTGTTATTGACTTATAAATTTTGTATCCTGAAAATAAGTCTCGTTCCTATTTATATATCTAACTATATATTGAGTACGTTATAGGTTATTAGTTACGTAGATAATACACACACGTGTATATACGTGTCGTATTAAATCTACGATATCAATACAGAAAGTAACGTATATAAACGTGATCACTGATCACATGTTTGAAATGGTTCCGCATATATATACGGTAATATAATCAATAGATAATTCTCAAGGTCTTCCGCCACTTAAGCATTACAATATACAACGTGTTTTCACAACTATTATATATACGGATCTAAATCGAACGGATTTACATTAAAAGGTAAACATAATGCATAATGAAATATGAATAAATTGTATATATCGAACTTCATTATAATATCGAAAGTAGTAGTTATCATTAAATAAATATTCCATATCGTTATGCAGTTGTAAAGGCTTCTGATTTATTTCTAATGAAATAATTTGTCGGTTGATCCGTGACGCCCCATAATCGATATTCGAAACGTATCACTCGAAACGTATACCGTTTGAAATTTTTTTTCTATAACCGGTTCGATCGTATAAAACTTAATTGAATTGGTTTCGATTTTAAACTATCGGTAACCTTCGCAAGTTTGTCATAAACACGTAATAATTTGCTAAAAATCGTTATTTCGCTTTGTTTACAACAATTACGATTATTGAAATCCATTAGGTATTCTTCGAATTCCCGGTAGGATATTTAGATGCAGTTCGAACGTGTTTGAACAACGGTGCGGATAATACCACCCGATTTGTTCAGCTGTTGTTCTTCGGTTTATTTGATTAGAACTACGCGTTTGTTTACTATATATATATTAGCGCGTCACCAACTCGGTTTTGTAAATTTGAAACGCGACGAATCAAATTTTTACCAAAAACGGAAAATAACTTCGAAATTTCAGGACACGCGCGTAGAGAGCCGCTGTGATTCACCGAGGACCTCCAATAAATAATAGTGTCACACTAGAGTCGCGAGGGCGTTATATTCGCGCAATAATTTAAGGCTAACGTCTGCAACACACAATGTCTTGTGTAAATGTACGCGCGGCGAAAAAAATACACACCGAACTGTTTCCAATGACCGTTTGCTGGTTTTGTTCTATGCAAATTTTCAACGGGGTCGAGATAATAAAACAATACGCTCACCAATACATATATATACACGTGTGTATAAATACATATACATATAACGAAGGGTGATCGTGGTTAGGGTTCTACAGTGATCGTGTGCACGCGACCTAAAATTTACGTGCAGACACACAAAAAAAAGTCGCGTATTAATTTTCCCGTAGACTTCATCGTAAATCAAAACGATAATATTATAACGTTAGATATGTGATTTCTAAACCGCGATTGGTGTCCCTTATTATGACAACATTTTGAAACGTTACGATGTCGAACGAGTTAGTTTTTTGTTCGTTTTAATTTATGTTCTTAAAATAATTTTTAAAAATGATACGCAAATGTTTTTTTTTATTAGTATCGATATTGTTTTTTCGGGTTTTTACAATCTTCTATTTATATATATATATTATATTGATGACACGCGTCCGTCGATCTATTGAGGAATTTGTTCAAAATTAATCTACAATATTTAAAAAAAACAAATAGAATATTTAAACACGTTTCACTCAACTAACATATACCTTAATTATAACAAATTAAATATTCCCAAGAGTAAACAAACCGAATACATATTATGAATAATATTTACTCGTATTTTAATACACGTTACATGCGTAACTTTTGAACCATTAAAATGTTCGAATGTATTCGTTATCAATATGTATGAATTGCGAACGCTGTGTGCGAAATAATGAGCGAAAAATATGCAAAAATCGATTCGATTTTGTAGACGCGGTAACAAGCACGCCGAAAACATTTTAGCTCGGCAAAGTCAAGGAAACTAATAACGAAAAAAAAATTATTACGTCGATCGTTCAACAAAAACAAAGGCCGCTTAGGCTGCTCGGCGTCCGTAAAAGAAATACGTATTAAGTTGTGAATTTAGTCTATATCATTTAATGACATCGAACCCTCTACGTTGTAACTATCGTGTACGCAATTTTTGTATTTATCGAATTTCAGCAACGGATCGTGAATGACCATATAACATAACGTATAGCTCATACACCGTGTGGATGCGTAACGTTCTTAACGGATAATATATCGATATAGAATCAATTTATAAAGATCCTTATCGACGGGGTGGAGGGGATGACCGGCCGATTAACCGAACTGAATACACGACGTACTTCGTACAGTTCGTTACTGGAACGTCGGTTTTTTGTAGAGTAAATATTTTTCGCTCATTTTAGTCGGCCGACCGTCGACGTATAACGTGTAACGATTTTGTCGTTCCACACGATTGCAACGCACCGTGAGAAAACCCAATGCTACGTTTGTATATATGTATATTATTGGCGATGAGATGAACAGGATAAAACGGGACCGAGAAAATCGTAAATTTCCCGAACACGGAAAGAATATTTATGACCATGGCGGGTCTATTGTTTGGTCGAATTAGTTATTTAACGTTGGGTCGTAAGAATTACGATTTTTTTTTATCGTACACGACTACGGAATGGACAAACATTACGCGTATATAACGTTATTATAATAATTAATATTGGTACGTCGTCGGGGCCAATACGAGTGTGTAACGAAAGAAAAACCCCCATGGCCGTATGACGAACGGCACAAAACGATCAACGCGATAATGATTAAAACGCGAAAATTTCGGAAATACAACCGGCGTATTATTATTATACCACCGACCATCGCCCACATAAATGGCAGTTCGGCGCCGCGTATTACCGGAAATTTAAGTCGCTCGCTCGAGGTTAACGAAAAATTCGATTTGTAACGCCGTACGCGATTCGAATGGAATAGACGTAACGATATCTACGAGGATTGTTTTATCCCTCGGGGAACAAACGTCTCGCGACTGAGATATGTTTAGACTTCGTTTCCCTTAGACACCAAAGGCATGGAAGTTGCCAACGGGTACGTAATGAGGGGGCGGGGGAAAGACGGGGGCGTGTGTTTATATATCAATGAACACGGGCTATTTACGATTGAACGAACGTTCCCGAGTGGAAAATTGAGGTAAATCAATTATTCGAAGAATACATTTCAAATATTAGCTATTCTTATAAGCGTAACTCTATCGGTGAACTGAATAAATAATTTAACCGTACCTCGTTAAAATACGGTTTGAGTGTTATGTGTGTACGTGTTGTAGGTAAAAATATGTCCCTGTTCGTACAATATTGCCCCCTCGGTTCGAAAACAAAATGACGTAAATAATGATTACATAATTGCTCGTTAAACGAATAATTTTTATATTCGATTATACGCGCGCGCGATATTACGTTCGTATAATTTCGGTAACGTTGTTTCGGTACGATATTCGTTTGTAGTACAAAAAAAAAAAAAAACGAAAATCCGAACAAATTACGCTTTTGCTCGAAAACCGTTACGTTATTCGTTTCGTGAAGTGTCTAAATCTCAACACGGCACTCGAAAAGTCCATTAAAATCAGTCATAATACTCTTGTGAACCACAATAACCGAATCATCGAAGATACTCAAATACGTTAATAGCTCCTAAAGTTGTAGGCCATTAGGTTGATTAAAATTATATATACCTTTGCGTTATATAACGCGTACGTATAAAGTACTTAACCTACTAGCCCTTCAATGGACTAGAACAAAACGCAGAAAACATTCAACGGTTGCACAATGTACAGTTCATATAGTGTGTGTGTGTGGTGCTACACACGTGTATTTTTAATCAGCCCGTTTTCCTGCAGCCAGCCAGTGGCATCGTTACGTTTGTTATATTACGCGTGTATATCGTGGAATATTATGTTTTATGCAAATTAATCGTCGGTCGGAGTGCGCACGCCAGGTGTTGTACACGTTCAATATGTTTCATTTAAACAACATGGGCGCGTGCACGTAAATACATTGAAGACGGCGTGTAAAGTGTACTGTGGGTATTGTTCTCTGCACGGGGTGGCCGTCTCGTTGACCTGCTGTCGGAGCCGGGGATCTACGGTTGGGCAAAAACAATCGTCACGGGTGCGATATCGTTATTGTGTGTCATCGTGTACAACGGAAGTGAAACGCCGCCGACGACGACGACGAGTAACGCGACGAATTATTTATTGGGACATTGAAAACGCGCAATACTATTATTATGTATACATAATAATAACGACTTAGCGCGACCGACGACGGTGTTGCTAATTTAAGTAACATCATTACGGTACGTGAATATTAATTGTACGTAATTACGACTAAACGGCGATCGTCATTTTTATAACGTTCGTTTACCTGCGACCGGAGATAGTTTTCGCATGACACACCATCTGGACTTCCACTGCGAAACAATACAAACAAAAATGACAAATATTAAAAATGAAATCGAACGTTTAGAAAATATTAAAGTGCGCGAGTGCCACCACCCCTCCCCCCCTCGCCGGAGGAGATCGTTCGTTCAGAGATCGAGAAAATACCGTTTGCCAATGTTAAAAAAAATATTACTACGCCGAATAGACGTTACACGTTCAAGTTCATCGAAACAAAGAAAAATGGACGACGTATAGCGACGCCGAGTATAATAATAATAATAATAATTAAGAACGAACGCGAGGGGAAAAAGAATCGCGTCAGGAAATAGGTTACGTTATAAAAATAATAATTTATGCTTCGTGTGATAAACCATAGCAGCGGCATTCGGGTTGTTATTTAAATTGAAAATTAAGAAAGCGACCTTTATGGAAACGTTGAGAATACGGCGATTCAACGATATATTATCGTCGGTAAAAAAATGACGTTCGAATTTGTAATGGTCATTATTTTTCTAATACACCGCGAGCAGGTTTTCAGGGACACATTAAGTCCTAAGGCATTCGTTTCTACTGACGCGCTATCTATTTTTAAGTTATTTTAAGATATTTTTGGCAACGTAGGAAGTTCACCTAAGTGAAGTATGTCTGTATATAATTAATATTTCGAAACTATTACGTGAAAAATAACGAACGAAATAATATTAAGACGAATGGGAATAATTACGAATATTTCGTACGATATTACGAGTAATAAGCGTGAATTATAGCCACCGGTACAGGTGAATCATTTGGTATTCGTAGTTTGTAGGTTTGATATTCCGAGAGCCAGAGGTTATACTAACATCTCGTATTTACTTGTGGGGTCTAATAGTGAAAGATTTATCAGAAGACCATCACGTTCTGGTAAAAAAGTAGAAATGAAAAACCGACTAACAAATCAAAACGCGATTTATCGACAAGGAGGAAAAATAGCAAAGATAATAAGACTGTCGGGTTATCGTTAAATACTTCGCGTAAAAAAAAACAATAATAATTTATGTTCCGGGTAACCGACCTCGACGTAATATTTCACATATCATTTTCCCGGTGTATTTATGTATAAGGACAGTTCAGCGAGCCGCCGATCCCCTTCAACGGAAAACCGACCGTTTTCTTCTAATTTTAGTCGACTATTTCGGAGGCGATAGACCGTATAAACAGCACCGTTGGTCTTTCGACACGGGTGTTTTCGCTGCACGAATACTTCCCCGCGACAATATTAACCCTCGGGTATCGATTATCACTTTACTATTAAAAGAAAACGATTCTATTCGTTGATGTTTATTAAGAATTATTATCACGCGTTTATTATGATGTCGTAAATTTTTTAAAAGATAATTCGCTATAACAATTTGTTCATCAATGTTATATATTTATGTGTCTAAAAAACATCTGGAGACTATGGGTTGTCATTATATTTTTTATCTTTATTTATTAACAATTAAAGTATCGGTTACTTTATATTAGATTCTTGGAAATGTATTAAACGGGGGTTTTTAAAAATGTTTACGTTATTGATTTAAACGAGAAATGAAAAACAACTGAAATTAAAATAAGGTCACGATTTGATCGATGAACATTTTTTTTAAAATTTAATTACGTATTGTACACACTTTTATGTTGCTGAAATGCAAACTTATTTTAATCGCGAATCGTTCGTATAGTAATGAACACTACAAATGCTAGTTACGTAACGATTATTATCGAATAATATCGTACAAAAGGTATGCGCGATATTCGCGAAAAAATGTGTTTTTACGTATATGAAACAACGAAACGTTATATTTGAAACGGAGAATGTTTAATTCGCGAATAAAAACAGGAATTTGAATTAGAAAAACTAACTAGTACAGTTCGAAAGAGTAATAAAATAAAATTACGGATGATTTTAAAAAAACGTCGAAACTTTGAATACGTAAGAAATGATCGAATTCTTTAATAATTGTCGAGATAACGCCGTTGTTGGAAACAACTAGTAAGTACGTTTTTATATTGGCTTTAAAAAGTTCACTAATCCGAAAACCACATTCACCTGCACCGTACGAAATAATAACATTTCACCTGCCGTCTAAAGTGGCCCCGCGATATTTACAAAGTATTATTATTATTATTATTATTATTATTATTATTATTATTATTATTCGTATGAACTTACCTTTTTGCCGTCACGAAATTTAACGGTGCCTTCAATCACCGTATTCAAATCCGTCATAATTCCGGTAGAGTGGGGGGGAAACGACACCACACAACACTAGCACATTGGCACGCACACGAAACGATAAAAAACGACCAACAACGATAATGACGGGAAAAATAAAAACAAAACAAAAACCGTTTTGTTTATTTTAACTATTCGAAAACGCCGCGTGACGGGTACAACACAAGCCGATTCGTTGATGGTCGAATGTTTTATATAATAAAACAACGATAGAACTAGAGACGTTTTACTATATAAAATTTTAAAAAAACACCGAGGAATAATTAACCGCCGTTTTCTGTCGTCGTCGTCGTCGTCGTTGGACGATCGTCTCGAAGACTACGCGACGACGAGACCACGCGACCCGGCGAACGCAGGCAGACTGGTCACGCGCGCACAACCGCCGTCCCGGCCGCACGCACCCCGTCCCCGCGTTCCGATCCCCGCGATTCCCCTCCCCCCACCGTGCCGTAAAAACCGACGTGAATTTCCCCGCAGCCCGATGGTTTTCGTCGCCGTCCCTCGTACAATAAGCGCACAATAAATACGCGGTAGCGCGCACGTGAAATATTCTCTCGTTTAAGCGCGAACGGTATTGGCGTGAGACGTCGAAGCGCTACGCGGATAGTATATTGTCGAAAAAGTGCACGACGCTCGGATAGGAATTCTCTTTTTTTTTCGTCCAGAACGCGGTTTGTCGGTTTTCGAAACGAATTTAACCGTCTTCGTTTCATCGACCTTTCTTCGCCATTGGGGTTATGGAGAAGGGAGGAGGAAGACCTGTGAGTACACGATTTGCCCGCAAGTGGATTCCTCGTTCGAAAACGGTGTCCGGACGTTTACCGACGTACGTCATATATTTTTTGTGTGTACACGTAGTTCCGGCGTTCCCTACAAACGTCGTCTGCCTAAGTAACGATAGTGATCGTATTGGTGGAAAACGGGGAGGACGCGCCGGGCTGTCGTTTTTTTCGAAAACGTCCGTACGAAGAAAATGGGTGAAGGCAGGTGTGGGACGGTGTTAACCAAAACGAAGGAAATCACCCCCGGAAGAAAATTCGTTTAACGTGTATGTGTGTGTGTGTGTATATTCGGCCCACGTGCGCCCCAAAAGTCGGACGATTGTTTAGCGCGCGTACGGCTGTGTTATATATACTGCAAACATTCTCCCCTCGAATACGTATACCGTCAATTCGGTCCTAGCTCAGTGGTTAGGCGGGAAGACAACGCGTGTAACGGGTGTGCGCGCGTGCGCGTATGTATACACGGACAGCCGGCGTGCGCCCCAAAAGCCGGACGATTGTTTACGTGCGTACATTTTTTTGCAAATCCCTCGAACACGTACCGCTATACCGTCAATAGTTCAACGGTCTATTATCGCCATCCGTATTCGTTCCACGGTCGATTCGCTATTATTTATCGTCATAATATTACGGCGCACTAACCAAACCGCGTATTAATAGGAAATTCGTGTTCGTTCAAATCGTTTGGTATTTTAGATTCTACAATACGTAAACGTACGTATTTTCTCTACGATAATACTGTTTTTTTTTTATACGTATGTACGAGAAATAGTGATCTATACGTTTAAAAAGGTACAATATATATACGTATTCAGTACACAGTACCATATCGAATAATAATGTAAAATCATGCGACTACTGTAATATAAACGTTTCGTAAATATGGTAAAAAATTACCAATTCCCATTTACCGGCGTAATATTCGATCCGTAACGATTCTTAGGTGGATTATTATTGAAAGACGTTATAGCTAAACCGATTATAATAAACGACGGAAAAATATTTTTAAAAGTATTCGAACGTTCGAAGACGCTTACCGACGAACGCTACTATCCAGCGCCGTTTTGTCGAACGCGACGACGAACCGCGGCTTTCAAATTCGGAATGTCGGAGTAACGCCGCGTTAAGCGCGGAGCGAGAAAAGCGCCTAACATCGGAATCGCTCTACTTCTATTATTCGCGTTCGGTTTTCGGTCGGTGTGTTTGATGTTAGCACTTAAGTGCTACCGTACACGGGAACGCGAACAACCGAAATAATAGCGAACGTCGCACGTACCTAAATAACGAGTATTACGTATAACGCAAAACTGGTCTAAACCTATGCGTATATACTTTACGTTGATTCGTTACGTTACAGGAATTACGCGTGTAAACGATTTGGCGTACAACGAAGTCATCGTGCTTGTTTGTTTAGAAGACGCTAATAGACTTATTACAGTTGTCGTTGTTCCACAGTTGCCGCTGCGCTACCTATATTTTTATTACGACAAAATGTAAATTGACGACGATATTTTATAACGTAATCGCCGAATAAAGTACATTTCCTGTTTATACGTGTAATCGTGCCCACATTTAAAACCTACAACTGTACGAAGATAATTTTACGGAAGTAACCTACAAATATTAAACCGGTAAAACACGTCTGGTGCGATGTTTTAAACATGTATGTCGTTACAATTATTCGGAACAAATTGAAATTCATAACGGACTTATTGTAATGTTGTACGTTGTACGCAATGATGATGCGGTAAGTTGTAAAATGAAAAATTTTTGTTTTCAATCCCGGATTAAGCTATAATCGGATTATGCTGATTACGTTTACAAGCTATTAATAATATAACAATAAAAGAAACTTCAATAATTCTCGACATTATTGGCGATGAAATTAATTGGAAATATTTAACCGCATTTTGCAAAGGTACAATCGTAAATTATAGGCATTTCTAAAATAGAGACGTGTAAAATAATATTGATTACGCAAATATAGTCGCGTACTAGGAAACTCTTATTTACTAAGCCCTTAAGTGCCTCGCTTTATTGTTTACTACTAGGAAATATTCAAACTAAACAAATCATTGGCGATACGTACCAAGGTATTGTTGTTATTATCATTCTGCAAAATAACACGCGTAGTCTTTTAGTTTTTATCTTAAGTAAATGGATTATATTTTACGAATTACGAATATTGGAATGACGGTAAAGATTTTCGTAATATATCGCGAAATAGTTGAAAGCCTAGTAAGAACATCTAAACGATTTTTCCCGAATAACTTTCCTATTTACATTCGGTTGGTATTTTTACGTAAGTATATTTTCATTAGTGCATTGTTAATGCACTAGAATAAAAGTGTCTCGAAAGTCTTCTGTACAATATATAGATTTATATATACCAACCATTTCGGTACAAAAAATTTTTTCGTAAGACAATTACTGTATTTTATAGTTATCGTTTGAATCAGTTTGTATTCATGGAACGAATCACGTAAAAATTCGGAATACGAGTATAATTGTGATATTCGTAAAAAAGGTGACCGTTAAAATGTTTCAAGTTAATAGTAAAAATAATCCGACTGTATAAACGACTGTGTTTGTTCTTAACGAGTGTAGAGAATAACAAATATTTTTACCAATATTCGACGACGGTAACAAAATTATTGATTTTTTGCGGAGAAAATACGGGCGTTTCTTTTTTTAGATAAACCGAATTATCGGTATAAAGAAACCATGTTATCGACGGAAACTCGATATGTGGAGCATGGTATGTAGATAAATGTGGCTACTACCTGATGAGAAATTATAATTTCTGTGCGATGTGCGGATTGCGGCAAAGGAGATGATACGGTCCATCGACCAAAACGAGACCACGGTAGACGAAAGAACCGCTAAAGCCGTTATCTTCATGTGTTTGAAAAATCGACGGCTAACACGTCGTCGACTAAAGTCACCGTTAGTCGTTCATCAGAATGCCAACAAACACACCGAAACGAGGACCTAGCGCACGCCACGTCGCGTCACCGATTCGTCCATGAGTTCACCGCCGTGAGTTATCGCGCTCTTCTGAGTTTTTTCCTCGTCAAGAGTGGTAATGGAATTCGGATGTTCCTGCGTTGTTTTGTGCACATACGTATGACGATAACGTCAACAATAAAACGTTATGCCGCCGGATGGGGAGGCTGACGTTTTGCATATACAATATCATACAATGGCGAAAAAAAAGAAAGGAAAGTTCGCGCCGAAACATTTGCCCGACATCCGTTTGGGTGTGTGTATACATTGTTCATTCTCTAAGGCGTAGGTGTAGGACGGGTTTTAAGGATTTTTAACACAACCGTAGTAACATTAGTAGTCCTTTCTCCCCACTAGGGACACAGCTCTATTGATATAGAATTCCGAAATACTATTACTTCGACGACATTACGAGATTCGTCGACGTTTTTTTTATAAACACGACTCGGACATTTTTTCCTAAACCTGTTACGCGTATTGTGGAGTCCACGAGTGTTATTTGAGTGGAGGGACGGAGGTAGACTATAGAGAACGGATCATGATGCTAACCTTTTTGTTTTTATATAGTCTCTGCGTAATATACTACGATATCGAAATATCGGAATACCGTAGATAAAAAGACGTATTTTCAAAATGACGTTTATTTAGGATTCAGATCCAATGTCTCGCTGTTGATGAACTGGATAGGCCAAAAAGTCTTTGATCGAGCGTTTATTTGAATTCGACGAATATACGAATTTCTACTCGTTAATTTACTTTTGCGTGATTAGATTAACAATTTGTATCGAACAATTTTACGTTCACCACGTGTTAATCTACTTTCGCGTCGATTGCAAACAGTTATTACGTAAAACGCTTGATTTTTAAAAAAATGTAACAGTCCGCCAATGTAGAAAATTTTCCTATTTTACCGGAATAACACCCTTGGCTCATACATTTTTCGTTTTTATTAACCATTAAAGTACCTTGGAAAACAACCATCCGTTATTTTGCTTTGATAGTATTTCTTAAATTTACCTTTTATTCGTAATGGTCTTTTCGTTTATTATGATAGTAAATATATATTCATATACTATATAATTGTTTACGAACTTAAACATTCAGTATTTAGTAGACATTTTTGTAACCCTAAATATCTTAAATTAAAAGCTTCTTTTCGACAAAAAACATCGACATCAATATGTCACCTCGGATCAGCAACGAATATGAATATTTTAAGTATTATTAGTCGACTATTCGTACACACTCGAGAGTAGAAATATTTTCTGTAAATTTGACAAAAACCGTTTAAAAATTAATAGGTTTTCCTGACGAAAATAACCGAGATAACTTCGTAACTATTTAATTAGAATATTTAGTAAACTAAGGCGGGAGAAATTTAAAAAAATTTAAAATACAGAGTGAGTATATAATTGTGAAACAATTTAGAAGTGTATCGTTCGCTGGAACAGTACACAATTATCTTAATCTAAACGTGTTAAGCATCACAATACACCCGTAGGTTTTATAAGAATATTCGACGTGGGGCTGACAGAGTGAGTTCGGCGATGACGCGTACGAGATTTTGAGCACGCAATATCATTTTAAAAGACTAAAACCCAGCTTGTTTACGGAACCCCGGTTTCAATGTGTGCGTAGACGCGAAAAACTACTCGACGACGGGCCGGACGCGAACGTCGTGTGTATTTTTATGGACTACACTAAAACGAACGCTTTCACGTCACCCTGCAAACCGTCATCGTCGTCGTGGACGTCTGCCAATGGAACGTGTCGACTGTCCAAGTGCCAAAACCGGAAGAACGCACTAAAATTCCGGCGGAACGTCGCATTATGTCTAATTTAACGAATTTGTGACCCGTTCAGTTTATAGATAGATGTCACGGGGTCGTTTCCCCGTGATTCGTCGAGTACCACCGACTATATTAGTTACTCGTACCTTTAACCGTAGGCTCTAAAATGGTTTCTGTTTCTCGCGCTACGTGCGTTTTAGTCCAAAGTTCAAAGTTTGCATTTTTCGTGTAGCCCGAGATCACGTACATACGCACAAACGTGTTTTATTTTAAAATTTAGATTATTAATAATGAACCGTACGTACGTTACTACACGCGTATTTTATTAGGAAAGAAATGTGTCACAGTACACGCATATGATTTTGACCTTGTCGCTCTAACAGTGATAGCACATAACCAATGTGTGTTACGGTTAATTCGCTAATTTCTACGCGGTAATTTGTACATTTTACTGACAATATTAATCATTAGCCTACGTCATTTCAAATATTCTATATTATCTACGAAACTTACGGAAAATTCGATTGTCCCGTACGTAATTTACGAATGATGTGGAAAAATATCGTAACAACTTTAAATCATTAAAGTGGGATATTTTATTATTTTTATTTTGTCCCTCGTGAATTTTTTATTTCTCGTTTTTCTTATCCATTACAATTGATGACATACGAAGTAAAGTAACACGAAAATCGTTTTAAGTGTATTAAAGACGTTTCACGTCATAAAGAACAATATTTAATTTACGCGTAAATTATTTTACAAATATCAGAAGTTAAATTCAGGCGTTAAATTCATTGACATTACGAGTGAAACTTACGAAATTTGTTCGGGCTATCTGAAATAAAAATTGAAAAAACTCGCGGGGACTAGATTTAAGCTATTATTTTGGTTATACAAAAACTCCGAATTAATAAAATTTTTACATTTTATTCTTACGTAATACGCCTATTATTCGTGAGAACGTATTTCCGAAAATAAAAATTTACGAGTTTACAATTTACGTTTTAATATCAATACAAGCTATAAGAGCGTTAAGATTATTTTAATGTTTCCAAATACTCGCGTTGCTCTCAATCTACGAAAAATGTACACAATTTAAGATAATTACGGTATATTAAATTAGTTATTAAAGAAAATACCCACGTAACAAATACTTGGACGATTGTAATTTATAAATAAAACTGTTGTGCCTGAAGGTGACAGTCTGCTATATTGTGTCGAGTTATTACAAAAGTGGTTTGTTTGTACGCAATCGTTCAATTATTTAACATACTTAAACAATTCGAGTTTTTTAAAAATATTATCCGCGTAATAGATTGAAACATGTTTAATCGTGTTTAATGCGATGTATATTTCATGGTTTAACAAAGCGAAGTACAGTAAAGAATGGGATAACTAAAGGATTGTTGTACAACGAAGTTTTTAATAATTTCGGAAAGAGACATGTACATAAAACGTGATCAAAACCAAAATATTTTTATAATAAGTTTTACTAACGTCTATGTTTTTCACTTTTTTGTGTGAAAAAACGTAGTGAATCAAGTCGATGATTTTTAGTGATTGTTTTATATTTCTTGGTAACATTTAGAAAATTATCAAAAATAGGAATAAACTTAAATACCGTATTTCATTAACTTTTGCTCGTTTTCAGTGAATTACCTAATAAAATCTATCTCAACAATACTCCTATAGTATTATTAGTATTATTATAGTATTATTACAGAAAGATCAATCCTTGTCGGGTATAATTTAAAATGTAAAGTAAAACATAGTAAAATTTTCGTCGTGATTTTATTCTATTTCTATATATATATATTCTAAATCATTTTTTCTTGGTAAATAATTTTATGCGTAATAATTTTTTATTTTCGACAAAATTGTTCGAGACGTTCGTAAGATCGAAAAGAAATACAATAATTGCGCCGTCAATTGTATACGATGTTGTAGCACTCCGACTGCGCCTTTTTAAAGAAATATTTCGTTTAAATAATAGAAATCGATTAAACGATTTATAATAATTATGAACCAGAATTTACTTCAACGAATGTTTCACATTCAAATTTCTGTTCCTTAATTTTGCGTTTGATGTTCGTTTGTAATAAACGTATATCGTCGACTATAAAATATTATAAATTTGAATTGTTGTATATTAATTGGAACAGTACTTTTTCACGATAGCTTTGAACACGTACTATATTAACGTATAATACCACTTTATTAAACATTATGATTGATAAGGGAACCGAGTTAGATATGAAATTAAATTGGTATGACTAATTATTCATTTTAGATGTTTAAGTATTATAGTACGTGATGGTACGAAGGCTATTCATTAGTACGTTCATTATACCAAATCAGAATGCATAAATCGTTTTCACTTCTGACACGGTATCGTCGTCCATCATATAACGAACCAGGTGGCATTTACGAACCATTTGTCATCATAATCATCTTATTCGAAAACTTGTTTTTGTTATTATTATGAAGCAGAAGAATTAAAATGAAATTGTACCTAAAACCGTTGTATTTTTTTTTTACTCAATTATTTGTAAGTTTGTAACTATTGAAAAAAACTATTTGTTTCTATTTTAAATAATTTTAATCATTTCCGTTCTAAAGTTATGCTATGGCTATTCAAAAACGAAGTTCGAAGATTTCCTATGTTCGTTACTTATCGTTTATACATGCAATAGTATTCGTGTAAAAAAAAACTGCACTTTATTATTTCCGTTTAAATATAAAACTATCTAAAATACTGTAACTTGTTCGAGTTATGATTGAATGATAATTGTCCCAAATAAGATATTCGAATATATGTTTTTGCTTTTTGTTGGAGGTTGTTGACGTTATATAATTTTGAAAACAATAACGAGATATTACATAATTTTAAAACGAATAATGATACAGATTTAGAAATTAAAGATAGTTGAGACTTGATTAAACAATTGTTGATATAATTAAAATATTAAAAAGAGGTTTAAATCCGTTAGGTTTAAAATTTCATAAGTATGAAATAATATACTTTATAAGAGGGCGCTTCACGCATACGTATTGACGGACAACGCTAAAATGAAAACGTCGTAATACTACGCTTAATTAAAGCCGATTTAACAGTAGAAGAAATCGTTCTTGCCAGACAATCAAAACTTTTTGCTTTATACGAGCATATAAGATGTATTCAACCTTGTTAAAATCTTTAAAACATAAAAGTAGTATTACTCATTATGAAATGAATACATTAAAAATTTTAGCTGCGTGTGTAAAAATAATAATATTTATTATTGGTAATTCTAAACATTTGTACCATGATACTGCCATCAAAATTAAGTTCACATAATATAAAAATCTTATAAAATTATTATTTTAATAATTTATCGATATTTCTATGTTTTATCTTATATTTCTTTTTTGGTTGGTTTTTTGGATTTAATAATGGGATATATGTAATCCTTTCTTGCATTTGTAGTGGTACGACATTTGAAAAACAAATGTCATCAACAATTTCTGAACAAACTCGTCGGGTTTTTTTAACAATGCGAATTGTTAAATATATGTATACCAAATTGTTGTTCAAATACAAGAGTTCATTTGATAAATATAAAATTTGACAGTATTATACTCGTTAGATTGTAAATCAAATTAAAACATGTACGTAACAATTTGTTGATATAGTTTTAGCTTTATGTTACATTTTCGATTTTTTATGTTTTTTATAACTAATATGTTTGGACGTGATAAAATAAAAATAAAGGACGAAATAAGAGATGTAATTAATGAATCAATTTATATAAATTAACGTTTTTTAAACGTACATGTATGATATTAGAAATTAAAAAATAAATGTAAAACTATTGAAGGTTAAATAAATACTTTTGACTCTATAAAGTAGACTATTGAAAAGTATCGTTATATTAAGTTCTACTATAATAATATTCCAATAAGATTTAAAAATTTTGTTTTTCTTAAAAAATATTTAAAAAACCTTGACAGTAATGTACTTTTCTGTATTCATTCATAACAGTTAGTATCATATATTTTCAAAAGCGTTATATGTATATCTGTGCAATAAACATCAAATGTTAGCAATAATATATTTATATTCATCGTCGGAATATAAACCCGTTGAAAAAAATAAAACGAGGACCCATTAGGAAATGTCCATCAATCATTGGTGACAATGACTGTCAAATTACATAATTCCTTCCCAGTTTCAAATAATTCAAATGCTGGTTTAAAGTTGTTTCTAATCCTTTGTACAATACTATTTCGTTAAATAGTTTCTCATTTTACGAGAATCACTTTTAATCTTTACGCACTACAATTTATACTCAATATTTTTCTATAAGTTAATACTCATTCGCTATTGACGTTTCATAAAGGTTTTACGAATAAGAACACTTACTATATTGAGATAAATATTATTATATATTAGTCAACCACAATGATTTTATTTGTTTTACGAGATCAGGTAATTGGATTAACTGAAAACAAGGTTAATTTTATTTTTGAAATAATTTAACGGTAATAATTATTTTTAATATAGACCTTTAAATCGTCTAGACTGTAAAACAAATATTTCGTCGAATTCGTATATTATATTATTTATTAAATTTTTTGATTCGTTTACTTATAATGACGTGTATTGAATTTTTTTAAAAATTTAATTTTGAACACTTTTTTATGCAAATGGGATACACGGATAATCTTTACACGCATTATTTTTTAGTGACAAAATGTTATTTGACAAGTTTATGCAGTAGCTTACTTAATCGTAAGAAAAGTATACACAAAATCGCAAAAAACCAGGAAAATTCACAATGTATTTGTTTTGGACATGGGCAATTGAGATATTTCTTAAGTGCTTAAATTATCATACAAATTTACATATTTCTTAAATCTTTTTTTTAATTAATTGTAATAAACTACTAACATCGTGTAGGTTCATGTTTCGAATTAAATGATTTATTAATGCTTTCAAATTAAAAATAATAATATAATTCTAAAATCTATGTCCAATTAAGTCATTTGAGTCTTTATTTATAATGCAACTAACTACCTTTTATATATATATTTATAAACATATATGTTATATTAAACAATATTATAACGCAAATATGGTTTTTTAAGGTTATCGACTATCGACTGATCTTTATATTTTTCAAAATTCTATTTTATATAAATTATTTGTAAGTTTCGCATTTGTTAGATTATCTTCCTTAAATGAAGAACAGTTTCAAAATTAATTATGCGACTAGATAAGGACGATGTTATCTTGACTATATTTTCCACTAAAGATTTCTAGATTAATTGTATAAATATTATATAATAAAATGATAGTCTGTTAAAATATCTAAAGGAAAATCGAAATAATTAATATATTATACAAAGAGACTGTTCTACTTTCTGTATTTTTTTGTGATCGGAATTATATTTTATTATTTTTAACACTACCGTTTTGAATTGTTTATATTGGTACGTATAATATTGATTAAATTAATTAAAAAACAAATATATATAAATATATATATATGATCCATTATACTCAGCCTATTGTGACATTTTACATAATTTCAGTATATTCTTTCCTACTTCACAATACTGTTATCGTGGTATATTAGGTATTTATTTATCTTTAACGTAATTTTAAATATATGTTAGTATCATAGATTCTGAATATCGTAAAAATAAATTTTATCGACGTTACATTGTTCAATAAGTCATGTAATACGAATCTCAAATTTGCGATCACTCTGTTTGAATAATTTTAAAATAGCCAAGTATACTTATATGAATTTTGACCACTGTATCTTATTCGCGGACAAATACATTGGAATATCAAATAAACCTTATCTGTTTAGCATCCATTTATTCTTACCCAATATCTGAAATTCTAAACTTAACTAAATCAGTTTTCAAATAACAATTCACCAGTACTGCATATATATGCATATAAATCATTCGAACCATGTATTATAAACAGTGTATCACAGTACGTGATTTAAATTTATGAACATTTTCGCTTATTTCGATTATACGTTATGCAAATGAATGTGCAACTATATTTTTTAATTAATATCTATAAAATATCTGTAGAATTCGTTAAAACAAATACGCGCGAAGGATTGCTTTGGACATAACTTAAGATCCGTTAAGGAAAGTATAAAAATACACATTTTAATACTACTTCATAAAAAGGACCCAATGTATCACACGGACACGCCGAATTCGGCATTCTATCGATAAAGAAATGATTCTATACAGCTTCTGTGTTCTATATTATCGACAACAATTTCGGTTAAAAATATATTATAATATTGTAAGTATATTTAGTTTTATGGCTTTATCATTTACAAGTATGAAAACATAATATCTATTCAAATAGTTCGACTATGTATGTATATCATGAATATGTAATTCGAACTTTTGTATTTGGTGAATATATTATTTAACTCTATAGAAAAGATGAAATATTACGTCTATTTTTTACTTAAATCAGTTTTAATCCATTAAATAAATAATGTTAAATAATTAAATAATCTTTAGAAACGGTGTACGACTTTATAATAAAAATCACCATTTATTTTCATCGATTTCCTCCGGTCATCGTGATTTTATATATTTAAACAAATCTATGGCGAAATGAATGGTCACAGAAACTACGGGTATTTTCAAAAGCGAACGTTTTATGAATGCGCTTTAAGCATGTACCGGACAACGTTTTGTTAAAGTTCAAACGAATGTTTTAGAAGAAAAGAAAAAATGACGATGGCCTGAGACTCTCACCTTACATACGTGAAGGACTATAGGGTACCCGGAGTTTCAAATACGCGGCGCATAGATAGCCACATGTTTATTTAAATGATGTAATCACCAGTGCATTGTTGGCTCCTGATGAATCGATTCCTTCGATGTACGTTGTGTTATTGTAAAATGTGTAATATTATTTTATTTTGTTTTTTTAATCGACTTTCTTCGCTCCAACGTTTAATAGTCAACGATCGACGACAGTTACCAAATCGAAAGTGAGCAAACACGCTCTCCAACGAGTGTTATAAAAATACTATATGTGCAGTATATTTAGCCGAAGCAAACGAGTGGTTATTTTATTTATTTATTTATTTTTTTATCGAATTCTTGTATGGCGAATGAAGATTGAGTAAGTTATTGGAAAAATAAATTTACGAATCATCTTGTGATAGGTCAAACAATGATAAATATTGTTTTATTCTTATTACAATAAATTACTATTCTAAATTTAAAAATAGGTTTGGTAAGACGATACATTTTGGTTTCTGGTATACAGCAAACTACAAAAATAATATGTAATAGAATTAACAAACTCTTTCCTTGCCTCTCTTTTATTATATATATATATAAAATTAAAATAGGAAATTAAAATAACTAATATAATATATCGATTTTATTTCAAAATAATAATTATAATATATTGAATTTGGTTTAAATTATATTAAACATTATTCTTTATGAAATTATTTCAAAAGTACCATTTAGTTGCATTATTTGTTTCAGAAATTTATCGAAACGAAAATAATAATTAATTTCCGACAATTTCAAAATATTTATTTTGGTCAGATATTTGAAATAAATTTTGACGCGTGAAATCCATGTATACATTATACGCAAACAATTAAATAAAGTATATTAAATGTCAATGTTATGAACAATTTCATTTAAAGTTGTTATATTAAAAGGTATGTACAATTTTAACGATGAAACACAATTAATCGTCAGACGATTTGTACAATACCATTAAAATATGCAAAGCAGTTTTAAATATAGTTCCTCAGACGTTACCAACTTAATTCATTTGCTCGGGGATTTATTTTTCAATGTAAACGGGAAAATGTCTTATTTTACTAGAATCATGCAAACATCCATTCGGTTCACTCGATTTCCATAGGTTTAAGTATTTAGATAAATAGGATTAAGTTTATCACTAAATATACATCTTGTTTGAATAAAATTTTAACTAGATTTTAACACGATTTGTGTTAACGTCTCTCTAAAATAAATATAATATTTTCGTTATATTTTGTGTGCACAATTTTATCTGCCGAAACTTACTCTTTAAACACTGACGTCTAATGAGTATATAAATTGAAACGAATTGGAGTTTAATCATTGTTTATTAATAAAAATATATTATCTACCCCAATAACTAATTTATGGGATGGGTATTGTGTTTCAAAAATATTGAGTTATAATGAAAAATATGGTCAACTTATTACCGACTGTATAACTGGTATACTTACGTTACTTTATTTGTATTTTATTAAGTTAGTACTATATGTGTATAAACGTGTAATACGTGATGGCGACACTATCGTGATTACAAAACTTGATTTTAATAACCAAATTATGAAATCAACCAATGTTTTCTTTATTTGCATACAACTTGAAAACATCTTATCGATTTTAAAAGATTTAACGAAATATATATCATCATTATGAATGATATTAAATAACGATTTAATACTAGTCGAGGCATCATGTTATTGTTACCAAATTATCGATGAAATAATAACCTCAATGTTTATTTAGTACACGATAATATGGTACGTTAATTATTGACGAAAAAAAAAGAAAATAGTCATTTTTGTCTATTATTTAAAATTAATTAGGATCATACATATATAGACCGATTTGTAAATAATTCATTTTTTTTGCAGATATCATAAAAAATCTTCATCAATTAAAATATCGAAAATTTGAGTTTTCATTTGAAAAAATCGTTAGGCTTCAAGCAATTGTTCAAATAATACAGCGACATTAAATCGTAAGAGTTTCTTTCATTTTGTGTTCTAGGTTTCTCAATAAAATTACCAGTAAAAAAAAATTGACGTACGAGTATACCCATGTTTTGTTCACTTAATAACGTTTTAAAATGCTTCTATTAAAAATTATTTTGTGATCAAATTATTATTGTTTTATATAACATATTTATTCGAGATAAAAAATTTGTAATTTGTAACCAACATGTTCTCTTATTGTACTTAATTCACTCTTGCTTCAATATTAAACATCTTAGGTGACGAAACAATACTGGCCGACTTCAAATAGTTGTGAAAGTGGCGAGGAAATGGAAGGTGACGAAACAATACTACGTACATTTGAACGAATTCAAAATGAAATATAAATGTACATTAGAATTGACAGGGGAAAAATCGTTACCCAAATTGTGTGTGTATGTATGTGTTGTGTGTGTTTAAAGTTGACTTTTTCGTGTAACTACGCGTGGAATTGATTTACTATACGCACAACGTCGCTGTGTTCCAAACAGAAGTAATAACACTATGGTATACGAGTTTACGATACAAATAAACAAAAGCGGCAGAGCGAGCGTACGGTTTTATAAGACTATATTGGCCATTATACATGCATCTGACAAAAACGGTAATTCCTGAGTCGTACGTATATGAACGATAACCGTAGGTTATCAGCGACGCTACCAGCTATATTTTTGTACATGCCGATTGTGTCATTGTGATACAGATAATAATCGCTTATTGAAATCTCGGTTTCACGTTCAAATCATTCCGTAACGTTTATTTTCGTTGCGTCCTTTTATCCCGTAATGTATTTCCAATAGTAAAGCAATCAACGAAAATGAAGGAAAAACATTTTTATTTCAGAAATACACGCATAATATTATTAATACGTTAGTGCGTTACCATAATCGTTTCCTCAAGTCTATTGTAACATTGATCGTACACGGCATTAAAGTCGAAAGTTTCCATAGAAATCGTTACGTATTCACATGACTAAATTCGTCGGAAGCAAAGCTATTCGTTTTCGAGTTAATCTTTTACATAATTTACAATATACTTAACCGATAGACATTTCGCGTTATATTATTAAACCAAGTGTCGATAGTAATCGTTAACTTTTTCGTTTATTGTATACTAAATGAAGTACTATTTATGTGTTTATAATGTTATTACAATAGAGATTTAAATTGTGACGTTAATTTCGTATTTTAAAATTAATACGAAATCAATATCATTAATAAAAGCCGATACGTCATGATACATAATTATAATGAAAAACGAATTGTTAGGCTTCCAATATAATTCACGGTATTAATTAAAACTAACTATACGTGAAGAAATATTTTAATAAAACATACAGTACGAAATAGTTGGAGGTATAATATCGTATGTTGATAATTGAAAACAAATAGTTTATTTTGGCAATGTTTTAGATGATAAAATAATTTTCGTTTGTGATAGGACAAACGATCATATAGGCGCGTAGATCTCAAGAGGATATGCAGAGTTATATTGATAGATCATTAAACAAGTTATGTAAAGCACATGGTTCGTAGATATTTGTATGATTATATAAGATTACTTTAAAAAACAGCCGTAATTAACGAAATATTATTAAATAGAAATAATTACGGTTTTGAAGTAGAAATATAATACCCGAAAGGGATTGATACTTATGTATTACTGAATTTAAATTGAACGTGATACGTCTATTATCATTGCTCAAGATTAAGCATATAAATAAGTGAATTTTTAAAAATTTTTACGTTTAAATTAATTATAAAATAAAAACCACAATTAGAATAGAATTTATTTTTTGAATTTCAAACGTACTCGAGCTAGACTAAATGCTTTAAGTTATAATTTGTTTTCTTAATCGTTCGTAAAGAAACAAACTATTAGTTTAATTACAGAGTAACTAATAACCTTGTATTTTATAATTTACGTTTTGTTATCACATTTATTTTGCAATTTTTATGCTCTAAATTAGATATTTTCATGTAGCCAATTTTACGCGTTAAGTGTAAATGTTGTTTTTTATTAAAGTCAATCTGGTCAATATCGTTACAAAATTCACTTTTTATATCACTTTGTATTTATGATATGCTTACCTTTGCTATTACCTACGGACACGTTTGAATTTATTAGTATAATAATAGAGAAAATGAAACAAATAATTAAAGGGGGTAGATAGGAGATAAAATTATTGTCATAAACAATAACGAATAGTAGAACGAGATTATTAATAACTAATTTACACTATTTACGATATATAATAGCACGCATTTTTCGCGTATTATTACTATTGTTATTTTACTTAGATTATCCCAGTAACATTTTGGTTAAGTCAATGATCTTTTTGCGTATACAACTAAATCTATAAACTATATAAATACACCTCTGGGATCAATTTTCCACGGACCTAAGTTTAAATAATATATGCTATTGCCCGTTAACATTTAACGCGCTTTCCGTGTATTCCACTATGTCAAATTATTTAAATAATTATACCTGTTATCAACAATAAATCGTAATTTGTTTTTAGCTCTTTTTGTTAGTTATTACCAGAACGATGAATTATAGCAAATTAAATATCATTTCCAAACAAGTTCCCATCAAACATCAAACCGAATACTTGAATTTATGCACTTTTTAGAAGCGTTTATTTATCACCGAATATTGTCATTAGGTGTGTCTGTATCGGTTATTTGACTACAAATTACATCGAAATAACAAGTTTTGATCATTTCCACTTTACGAATTCGTAATACCAACACGTACATACAACTTATTTTGGTACAAATTAATCAAAAATGAATTAAAACAATAAGATTCGATACATTTTTAAGACTGCCTTCTACGATGATTGCTACACATCAGCTGCATATTGAGGACAACGAATGAAAAGTTCTGTTTATGAATTTCTGGAACTTGTATCCATATTTGTTGTTATATTGATTACTGTAGCCCGTTTTGAGCGTATGTAATAATATAACAATTGAAATAATATTTGCATTTGGAAATGCGTTTGTTGTAGTATCACAACGTAGAGCCTCGAGCGCAATAAAAAACAATATATTCTAACGAAAACAGATCGTAGGAATACGATGCCCAAGAGACAAATTACGGCTGTAAGAGGCATGCAATACCGATGCTTTTCAAAATCCAACCAAAATTGCGTTTCAACATGACAATTTTTACTGCCTCATAATTTTTTTTTTTATTATTCTTCGATCAAATTTGCCTCGTCATAGTTCGTGACATAATAACATACAAATTTCGTTTGTTCGTTTTTTATAACGTATATTTTATAATTGAATATATCACTCATATTATGGCACTAATAATTTAAAACTAATAATACCGTAAATACTCGTGTACACCGTAAGCATTAATGTTTTAGATAAGTAGTATTGACGGTTGAACAATCAAATTGAGGCGTAGATGTGTGTGTGTGTGTGTGTGTGTGTTTTTATAAAAAACATTCTTATAGATAACTTATAGATGACGATCATCGTCATAGATAGATACGGATTGTTATAATTTATTTGAAATAAAATACGTTAAATGAAAACACGAAGAAATACAAATTGGAATTAGATATTTATGATAAGAAAATACATCTACTTTTTTACAATAAATAGTGTATGTTAATTTTGAATCTGAATCAGAAAATACTGAAAAAAAATTCAGAAACTCAAATCGATTTTCGCTGATCACAACGTTATCAAATGTGTAAATAATATTTATTTGACTCTGATGGATAAAATACTAGTACGGTTTATTTGATCTACAAAGAAAAATACTTACATTACTTCAAAGAACGTGAAATATTGTGTTACATAGTATTACGTACTTTTTCGTTTGAATTACCAAAGATTTTATTAAATTGATTTTGTCCATTACAATTTAAATTTTGAAGTACATGTTTATTATATGCACGCATAAACGAATATACTATACATAGTTAAATATATTTATTTATGCTTAAGGAAAAAATTAATCCAGTTTTATCATATTAAATTATAATCATATACGAAGCACCGAAATAAACGATTTATATAAAATAAAATATACAAATTATATTAATAAAATTTTACCTACAAATAAACTCCGTTAATATTAAAAACAATGTATTTGGTAACAAATCCTACGAGATAGTAAAATCGAATTAATATGATATTAATATTAATAAATAAATAAAACTGTTTGAAAAATTTTCGTATATATGTTTTAATAATAAACTTAATTTCGTAAAAATTATTTTTCAATTGTTCTATTATGTAATTTAAAAAAGGAAGAAGATGATCCATCAGATATATGGCTGTTGTTTATTAAAGCAAAAAGGAATTCTTTGGTTTAACCACAAAAAAATACTAGTAACTCACGAATGAGTGGTGAAAAGTTTCAGGAGAAGAGAATAAGAGCAGTCCGAAATGCAAATAAAAACAACACTCGACACGACCGTCGGTGGTGAGGGATACTCGATGAAAGAAACGAAAATAAAAACTTTCCGCAATAACAGACCAATAAAGCAATCACATACCCTCGTTCTTAAGACCAATGTTTCATTTCGTATCAAAAAAGTTTGTCAAAAAATTACACAACATCACTCCTTTAAGTTTTTTTTATTCCATTTATTTGCCTTAAACAATATGATAATTATATGCCATGCCCGTGGCATAACAGTATATCTAATAATTACTTCAGATTTTCTGTTGAAATTTACCTAGCGCGCTTTTTTGTTTTTTACATCAACCATTGTAATTTTCGAACTTATTTTATTTTGTTCATATTATATAGATTTATATAAAAATGTTAAATTAAATTTACGATTTGAAAAAGTTTTTAATATTTTTAAATAAGGTATAAATATATATATATACGGGGAAGGGAAGATATTTACAACCTAAGGTGTATAAAAAGTAATTTAAATGTTAAAACTGACAGAATAGTAATTATGATAATTTTGTTGTATTGTAAAATACATATTCATTTTTGTATTCTGTTGTAGAATTTTATATAATTGTATAACAAATGATCGGAATTGTCGGGAAATAAGTAAATTATTTATTTATGAAGGTTTTATTATAAATACTAAATTGCGCATAATATTTGTGACACGCATTTGCTAATTGTAATGTATTAACTACAAAAACATATATACATATTACCCGAAAGGTGAAATGTGGTCAATGTTTCCAAAATAACAAATTATTTGTGATACTAAACCATCGATCGAAATAATTGTATTAAATTCTTTATTAGAATACAATCGATATTCTTACATATATTTAAAGAGTTTTATTTAATATATAATTTATTTAATTTATAACCAAAAATCTAGTTCTATTTGGATGTTAAAAGCTTATATGGACATATGTCTATTTAGTATTTTTTAGACTTACCAAGAAAATTAATGATAAAAATTTTTGTCATTGAATGCATTGAAATATATTTCTATCGAGCATAGTTCTTGAAGTTTATACAATAAAAAATATATAGTTATTTTAATATTTAAAATATTAAATACACAAAATTAAAAAATAATAAATAATTCTTTGTTTTAAGTTTTTTAAAGTATTGAACATATTCTCGGTTTTTTTCATTTGACCACTGTGAAATACTGTTTATTATCAATATTGTTTTTTAAAAAATAATCTTTACATTGAAAAACTCACCCTAAGTGACGCAAAATTTATTGAAAAATGCTTCTTTAAAGTTCCTTTACTGATTTTTTTTTGTAATTTTTAAATAACCGAAGAAATCTGAAGTCTCTTTTTAAAGTTATCTATTCAAATTGCTAATCAATTAAACATATTTGAACACATACTACCTGAAATATATCTGCCAATAATAACCAAAAATGAGCACTTTATTGGTTTTTTCATTTATTTCAATTTTAAATGAAAAATTACTTAGATCTTTATTAATATTGATTTAGATTTTATTGTATTACAGATATAAATCGAGTATTTTTTTAATGTTTTACATATTTAGTTATTTTCCATAAAATATATAAACATAATGGGTAATTTTTTTAAAAATAACTATACATACATTTTTTTTTAAATTTATAGAATATAAAGAATATATTTAAAGTAAATAATTTTCAATATACTACTGATGAAGTTCATACGATAATTATTATTGTTAATTTAAATAATAATTCTGTATATAGATTCCAATTATGTGGTTAAGAATTTTAGAAATTAATAACCTACGTAAGTGAATTATTTCGATAACACCTATATTCTGTTTAAGACTTAATTTACTATAATTCTAGTACCTATACCTATATAAAATTCAACATTTTTCATTGATACGGCTATTAATTTATGTATGTATGTATATATATGTACATATCGATGTTATTGTTTGAATCTATATTTAAAAATTAGTTGAATGATACTATACAAAGTAGATGTATAATAATAATGTTTATACAAAATTCAATCACCAAATTTGTCAATTTTTTTAAAATTCTCACACAAAATATACTTTCAATCGTGTTACTATTTTTGATACTATCAATTTTTCGGTGATATAGAAACAATTTAAAAAGTCGTTTAAAGTTTTCCTTAATCAATTATAAATATTAACGAAACGAACAAATGTCCCTTCAATTATTAAGAGCGTTTTTAAATATGTTATGTATCAATACGGCGATAAAATATAATAATTAATTATAGCTAATATTATAAACGGCGATGAAATACAATTACGGATAAACTGAGATTTCCTTCATGTTTGTTATTTAGCAAAATATAATGAACGTGATATACGCAATTACAAACATTTAAAACATTAAATTACATTTCGTGGCTAATAGCATTTCAGTTGTGCTTCTATTTCGTTATTAAGGGAATTAAGGAAATTAATTTCATTTGACATTTACAGCTTCTAATTATAACGATATTTATTATACGTAAATCGGTAGATAGACGATACATATTTCTTAAACGACATCCTCTCGTCTATTAACTCATTCACCCCGACGGCAATACGAATATAAACAATAATTTTAATATAAACGTGAAGTAGTAACTCATTTGTGTACACACACGTCAAGACGGGACATTGTTCGATATACAATTGAAAATATTACGACCGACTGCGATTGAATATAATACTTGGGCTTTGGCAAAGGCTCGAACGGTTACTAGCTACCTGTGGGACGACGTCTGTTGTGAACTTCCGTGGAACAATTGTTGTCCATTATTGGGAACACGTGTTTATTATTATACGTCGATTTTCGATTGTCATTAGAATACACAACCGAATCGCGGAACTCTTAAACCTTTTATAGAGTAAGACGATTATTATATTATTTCAATATACACAGTCAATAATTATATTTACCATTGTACCTGTTCATGCTTAGATCAATAGATCAATTATTAAATTCCTGTCAAATTGTAGTTCACAAACAGTGTATATTTCCATAAAAACACGCGTGAACATTCTAGTTTTGCGGGAAAGTACACGAGATTTTACGGATGTTTCGGTAAAAATTTGTATAAAAATGAGAATAAATAGCGGACTGTACAAACGCGTTATTGCATTAGCTCATACACTATACGGCTGGCGTGACATACACATACAAAGCGCATAGTGCCAGATACAAATTAAGCGTTTATTTAATATGATTTTTCTAAAACAATGGAACACAATTTAAGCCGTTGAAACGCATTATTCTTGTGAGGGGCAAACACAGATTTCGTACGTTTTCTTTTATCTTAAACGATATCGTGTAACACGTTTTACAGGTATATTTCTAAACGGAACTCGGTTATTTCGATCCACTACGTTGTCGTCCCGTGCGGACCGGGTCTCAATTAAACAGTTGCGCGAGTTCTTCACTAGGGCGCGTTATTAGCAACTATTCCGTAATTATGTGACATGGTGAAATGTCTATGTTATACCAAACACGACGTCAAAACGGAAAATCTTTTTTTAGTTTACAACAGTTTTAGTACTAACGTAAATTATCTTTTTTTTCTTTATAAATCCGTTTCTTTTCCGTACCATTTACGTTCGCTGTGTAAAAATATCGCTGTTTACTCGCAATGTCCACCTATAGACGAAATATCATCTACACGATTTCCACAAACATACAACTAAAAATACGAATATAATTCTTTTAGGTCGTAACACTACACGAGTAATTGTGATCTAATGAGTATATTTTTATATTGTTTTATGAGTGTAAATAAATCGTACCAAGATAAAAAGGTTTTCTATTAAATCAACTGCACATTAATTATCCGTGTAAAGTCAAAATACATTTTAAAATGATCGTATAGACGAATAAAGAATCAAAATTAATTTAAAACATTTTAAAGTTATCAATATAAATTGATTAACGTTGAAGTACTACTTTTAGTTTAAAGTTAACATAAAGTAATAATAATGAATTTATTAATCTAGATGTCAAAATATATGGTGTTGCAAATGACCCTTTTTATGTTAAATAGCTCTGTGTTCATTAAAATATGTGTTATAATGTATTGTATACGTAAAAATTAATGTCTACAAAAAATTTTTCTTTTTCATTTTTTGGGTTAAATACGCATTTTATGGTAAAGCCGCACCATTGGTTGGACTGATTTAATAAATTATTTCGATTTACTAAATTTTTATATTAAAGTACATAGACAGTGATATTGTTAGTAATAGTACTATAAAAAAATAACATTAAACAATTGTCGATTATGTACAACGTATATATAATGTATTTTTTTAATCTATATTAATCTATATATATATATATATATATAATATGTGTGTGTGTGTGTGTATGTATAAATAAATGTAATTTGAATAATTTGACGTCATAAAAAATTACGTCAATGTTGGCAAGTACAACTCGAGCATTATAAAATGTAAGTTTACTAAAATATTTGAATAGTATTTATGTTATTTTAACTGACTGCTGTATTATTTTTTGACGCAATATTCTCGTCAAAAATACGCGATAAGTTACTGTAATGTATACACAAATGAATGACAATTGACGCATGTATATATAAAACAAAATTAAATAAAAATTACGTTGCGAAAACATAAATTATAAAATAAATTATACAAAGTATATGCACAGAATTAATTTTCAAATCAGTTTGAGGTTTCAATTTTTTTGAAAAATATCAAATATTTTTAGCTTAATTGTTACGAGAAAAATAGAATATTTTTTAAAAATAATTTTATCTCTATGTTCCTAAAAATAAAATGTATACTTTTATAAAAAGTCACGTGACACTATATAAATATAAATAAACATATACATACATACATATATATAATATTAAAATTTATTACTCGTTATTATTTTTAAGAATATTAAATTTAAAGTTATGACGCAGTATAAAACATATACACAAATTTAATTACATAGTACGTATATGTACAAATTTACTTTACCCTTTTAAATAAATATTAAATGTAAATAAAACAAAATGGATAATTGTTTCAATATATCTACAAAAAAGTGTTGCGCTTTATATTTTACTTTATAGTACGGGGTTTAAAATAATTATTAAAAGTAATAAACATTTTTTTTTAATTAGTATATAGCGATGCGTTATTTAACGTATAAATATATTTATCGTATTTTGTTCGTTTTATTACATACATAATGATAAATCATCAATAACCTGACCAAAATCAAATATACGAAAATGAATGTTATATCTTATACATTTTAAAAAACCCTCTATAAAATTAATTATAGCTACAAAGGAAAATTTATATACAGTTATTGTTGTACATTTGATTAAAAATTGTGTTTGTCAATGCAATTTTAATGCCGTACTAATAAAACATTTTATTGAACAGAAACCACCCTTGTTTTAAATTCGTAATACGTATAATCTATATTTACGTAGTAGTGGTTTTGTTTTGTTAAGTATAAAAAAAAATTTGCAACACTAAATGTTTTCGTTGTATGAATTTGTGAGAATATTCTGTGGAAAGAGTTAAGGTTGTACGAAATGTTATTTGTCATTATCATTCCAGATACGCTTTATAAATATCTATATTATGATAACGATATTAATATTTACGAGAATGTTATTGTATCTACAAAATATAACGTACGTAAAGCAAACATGTTGCTCGTAGTTTAATAACATACATATTTATTAAGTAAGTAGCAGTAGTTTTAAGGAATTTATTGGAGAAATATAAATAAGCCCCGAAATTTGCTTATTAAAAAACGAATTGGGCACCGTGTGGAAATAACGTAAAACGTAGTGAATTTCTCATAAACCAATATGGCTTGTATATTGATTAGGTGTGGTTTAATATAATATAAGAAAATATAAAATAAGAAAAAAATACAGAAACAAATTAATATGACAAATTGATAGATGGATTATCCACTCAATATTTATTTGGTTTTACTTCTACCAAATAAGCAATAAATTTTTTTTGGGAGTTACACACTGTATTATACATGTTCGTTTATTTACCTCGGTCGTAGATGGGTTTGATACGTGACCGTGGTTTAGCATTAACAATATATTTCATTTATTCGTTTCGATTTCCATCGAATTTTCAATACACTTGTTTTCTTTTCTTTTCGTTCCGTTTGGAGTTAGCCTGATTCGTTGAACAAATATTTATGCATATAACTAAAACATTAAAAAGGAAGGACTTCTTGATATACAAACGTTTAACGCGCAAAATTGTACATAATTATAGTTTCGCCGCAAATAGAAATAAAGTTATGCGTATCTATTTCTACAAGACAATTTACGTTTAATGGTACACGTTATTCTAATTTCTAATGGTAATATGATATTCTCTCAATAAAATTTTCGTGTGGTTTTATTTTTATATCGGTAATATGTAAAGGAAAAGTGAGAGAATAAAATCATAATTTAAATACAATTTATATCCCTAATGTATATTAAAAAATTCTACATGTTTTCCAAATGTGTGATCTACCACTATTTTTTGTACAACCCAAATATAAAATATAAATAATTTTTAACATATCATCGAACTTTATTTTCGTTTTGTTATTTTAACCTTTAAACACTTCTACATCGTAGACGTGATTTTCACCCTCCCAAGTCAGAGGTACCGAAATATATTTAGAAATCGGAAAGGAGTTCTTAGCGGTGAATAACTTAAATAGTTATATAAACCCAAAGAATGGTTTCTTAAATCAAAAAATTGAAAAATGTTGGAGGCTTTAAGAAAACGTTCGATACTTAACCGAGTACTGACGGAAAGAAACAAATAAAAATGGTAACTTCAACAGGTGTGCCCCTGTTTATTTATGTTTATAATTCGTATATATTTAATAGCTTTTAATATTAAAAAAACGATACCTGACTATTATACTATAATGGTATTATATGATAAATAACGAGTCAACGTACGATTTAGAAATATTAAAAACATATTAACGCGTGTTTTGCACTACACTATATATATATTCAAATTGTTTTTTCAATTTGTAGTTTTCGATGACGAACCAAAATCATATTAGTATCAGAGACGAAATCTGTGGACGTTCCACGAAACATAAATATACAAAAAAATACTGCCGGATTACCATTTACGCGTGCACGAGAATGGAAACTTTATAAAGGCCAGTTTTGCAGAATTTTGGGGACTTGCTTGGCCAATGATACCTTGATAAGTGCTATACCATGTACTAGGAATTCAACCGAGTGAGGAGTACACACTATGAGCCTGTGTGCATGTTCGATAGCTCCTCTATCAGAAACATGCCGTTTTCCCAACAGCCGTCGTATAATCGCCCGACGAAAAGTTTAAACCGATTATTTAGCCTCTCTCTCTCACTCTCTCTCTCTTTCTCTATTTACGACGTAATATTTACTCTCTATGTAATTATTACGATTTAATATCATAAAACTGCACTTGCTTATATTATTTAACCATACACTCATACCTGCGGTATGCGGGTGTTGTAGTTTAATCGAATATATACTTTTTGTTAAAACCCATATTGAAACTTCTATAATAAATGTCAGATTTTCAGAAACAGTCATGCAATTTGTGCGATCAATAATATAAATTTAAACATTGTAATATTATAATTAAAAAAATTAATATAATTTATTATTTTATATTTATAACTGTTTTCGTGCATTTAAATATTGCTAATTATTCTAAATATTCAAAATAGAGTAAATAAGAATAGTTCGTTACTGTTTTACACGAAATGTTTTAGGCCAAATATGAATTGTTTGAAGACTTTACGACGGAAATAGTCTCACGATTTAGTTGTCTATACTATAATACCCCGAAATATCATATGTTTGACTATTAAAATTTCTCGAGGAATTATATTCAAAATATATTGAATAATAATTGAAAAATGAACTGCGAGAGTGTATTTTACAAGCCCTTAATTTACCAACCGTTGAATTAAGCGACGGAAACATTTCGCTCGATCTGAGGGTAAATTTGACAGTCCATGTGGGCGACAGTTGCAACGATAAAATGCAGTATCGTTATTTTGAAACAATTTACTGACACCGTTATACTATAGCTGTTATATTAGTTTAATCAGAATTGGGCTTGAAAATTTCATTCGAAGAATGTGGTAAAATGACGAATCCAACTACAGGAAACTGTTACGAACAAAATTCGCTACCACTAACGAAAAACAATACGTTATAATTAATAAGCAGCGGACGACAAATGTGTAATTTTTACTCTTTTTTCTTAATTAGTTAGTAATAGCACCGTTTAGGACTTATAAAAATATGAGTTTTATGTATACATACAACGTTTTGTTAAAGACAGTCCTAATGTGCTAATACCATTAAGGTTAATCTACATTAATATAGAAAGTCATATCACTTAACACATATTTTATAATTTATAACTATTTTTATGTCAATAATTAATAAAATAGTAAAATATAATAAAAATGTACATAAGCATTATATTGTTATATCGAATGATTAATAAGATAAATATAATTATATACCACAAGCAAAACAACGGAATAACATGGTGCACATTTTCGTTATTATATCTGTTCATTACTTATACGTTTTCCGAATATTACATCTACATGGTGCATTATGAAAGTAATGCGCATTTACTGGGAAAAATAGATTTATTCATCCGATTGGTACAGATGGTTAAAATTCTTCAAAATAGTCTCTTCCTGCATCGATACATCTGCGGAGACGATTTTGCCACACCTGGAAAGCACCTTGGAATGCCTCAACTGGAATGCCTCTCAGGAACCTTGTAACCTGAGTTTGAATGTTCTCCACCGACTCCTAGTGCTTTCCCTTCAGCTCTTTTTTCAATCGGGGAAACAAAAAAAATCACATGGAGCCAAGTCAGGACTGTAAGGAGGCTGGAGTACAACCAGGGTTTTGTTCTGGGTCAGGAAGTTGGTAACAACGAAGGCCGTTACTACGCGTAACTCCAACTTCTTTTTGCTCCTCCATCAATACCTTCGGCACAAGCTTTGCACAGACCTTTCGCATTTGCAAATCATTCGTCACTATCCCATGTATCGCGAATGTTGACAAGTTCATGGTGTCAGCAATTGCCTGGATACTTAACCGACGGTTTAAACTCAAAACTTCGCGCACACGCTGGACGTATTCATCGGTTCGGGCTGTTGTTGGGTGCTCAGAACGATGCACGTCAGTGGGCTCCTCCCACTTCTCCTTGAAGGCCTTGTGCCACCTTCCGCTTTGAGATCTCGAAATGCATTCCTCCTTAAAGGCCTCTTAAAGTATTTGGTAAAATTCCGTTGCATTCTTACCAAGCCGCACACAAAACTTGATCGCGTACTGCTGTTTCAGTGAGCGCTCCATTACGCAATGACACAATCGAAAAACAGACTTCGCGCAAAGATACATCCTAACATTTCTACTACTCGGAGCGAACTAGAACCGAGCGCGTTTGAAAGGGCAGAACCCCCTCCATAATCTCCGACCGATCTGATCACACAGCGGTGTATAGTTGCGGAATAATAAAACAATGCGCATTACTTTCATAATGCACCATGTATTGTTTGCTGAATGTTTTAATTGACCATTGGTCGAAACAGTCGTAAAATAATTTTATTTAAAGTGGTTATACTTATAATGACGTGAAAATATAATTTGTCTTTCACAGAATCGATGATTTAGTATATAAAATAGATTTGATCGGTTATCACAGAACAAAATTGTGAACCATATTATTTTAAACAAATATTTCGCTTTTGAAATATATTTAATTACCAAGTGTTAAATTTTTGTACTTGCGAAAACTGTGTAATTCATAGTTTGATTGGAATTTTTCTCAATTTATATATAATAATAAATATAACTATATAATATTTCTAAATAAAGAACGCTCTGGTAATTATAATTATTACAGCGTTAAGCCATAAAACATCGTTTAAGTTATATGGTATACTATTCATTTTTAAGCATAATTTTTTAACCTCTATTGAATTATTATTAAATGCATTGGAGAAACTAATGTTATCCTAAAAGGGTTTTTTATTATTTTTATCGTGCAACTTTCATATTGGGTAGGTCAAAATACGTTTATTAAATAATAATTTATTCATTAAGCGTAAATCATTAGTTTAACATGATAACTAATCTATTAATTATATTGGACATACAAGATGAGATTCAACGAACAATTTTGTTTAAGAAATATTCACGCAACAAACAGATACACTATACATATACATATATATATTTAATTTACCAGATGCGTTTTTTCAGCTGTGCTGTACATTTTCATCTCCTAGACAGTGATTATTTTATAATTACTAATGTATATCAGATTTTTAAAATTTAAAATATTACCCTCACTCACTCATCTCTTTTGAATATGTATAATTTAAAATGTTCAACTGGTTTTTTCGAAACCTATCTGAAATTATAATTATTCGTTTATAATCAACAACAATATATTTCAAACCCGCTTTATTATAAACCAATTTTTTAATACCCTATTAAAGTATTTTAGATTAATTGAAATTTAAAACATACCGATAGGTAATATAAAAGTAATGACATCTGTGCATATTACAAATGCAGTACAGTCTGTCGAATGAACTATAAATATTTAATTGTATTGGGTTAAGTAACAAACTCATAAAATATACTTATATTAATATGGTAATATGATTAAACGATAGAAATAAAAAATTGTTTAACTTACATTTTTTTTTATTGGTTAGGTATCTAGATTAAACAAAAGTATATATTTAATAAAAAAACATATTTTATACGAATTAACAAGCCAGAGAATATAATACACTTGTATATAGTACAATGGTAAACCTTATTAAACAGCTACAAATGTGATAAATAACCTGAAATCAAAACTTAGAGGCTGAAGCATATGTTTATTTGATCGATATCTAATTACAAACAAACTGTAATAACTTATTATACTTCTAATATAATAACAATAAATGATAGCGTTTTTAAAGACATTCGATCGATTTACAATTTTTTCAAGTATTAGACAAATATAATTATATTCTATTAAATAATTCATATTTTTCGTTACTAATATTCAAAAAATTCATAAAGATATTAAGTTAAAAATAAGGAATAAAGCAATATTTGACCTATCATAGGTATTTTTTTAAATTTTGTAAATCGAAATGTAACTCTATTGTAAATTTATTCTGTTAAATAAAAATAATTTTTAAGATACCGTTGTACACCACCTGTTGAGTCCATCATCTGGTTGGGCAAATGAAGGAACCGCCATCGGTTATAATTCCGGTATTCGGTTGAGATTTGATAGTGGATTCATTCAGGAACACAAATTGTTTGAAGTGGGATAGAGTTAATGAGTCGGGTGGTTATTATAATATAAATTTATTACATCTTTATAGTAACTTTAGGCTACTTGTTAGCGTATCAAAGACCCGACTAACATCGCACACATTTGGGCAACCGTGTTACTGTGCGACGGCGGCAGTAAATTGTTTAAACAGCAGATACTTAGGAATTTCCCAAGGATTAATTCAAATGCCATCACACAATTTCGGACCACCGTTGAACGAAAAGACAGGGGGCAGGAATTTGCCTAAATAGCAATTATTTAGTACTGTTTCACAAAAGTTCATAACATAATTAATACTATTTCGCAAGGGTTTATAACAGTACTTTATATGAATTATCATTAATGTTTATTTTAAATACTTTATTTTTGTAACAAATTTTAACATTTTTATTGTACATTAAATTATACGATTTTTATCATAAGGAACAATAACGTTTCATTAAATTTTTTAAAATTTCATTCCTTATTACTAATTTAGGTATATTGTTTATTAGTAATTATACAATTTTTTTCCTTATTAAAATATGTACAATCTGTAATTATTATTATTTTCATATTAAGCATATGTGAGGTAGTAATGTTTGTCTTATTTAACATATTAAAAAGAAGTTATACATCAAAAACACTTTTTGACTTGATTTCTTTTTTAAAAAAATATAAACCAGGTAAATTTAAATTATGTATGTTATTTTGTACTATTTTTATAAAATATTCTTTTCAATAGAATAGTTATTGACCAAATTTTGTACAACTAAATTAAAAAATGTACTACTTTAATGTATCATTGAGTACTCATTCGTGTAATTTGTAAAAAAATGACACCCATTATCTCCCATATTTTTGTTTTTATAAATTACTTTAAATTTAATTCGTAAAAAATATTCATAAAAATAAGAAAACTAGTATCTGATATAATATGAATTATATATATAACATTGGCTTATGTTAAATTCAGTTTTCTTTTTTCGTCTCTTCAAATTTTCTACTTTCTTTATTCAAAATATTTTTTATTTATATCACATCATAATATATATATATAGTTGTCACTATAAAAATATAATATTGTATTTATTTTAAAAGTAATATGTGTACTAAATACAAACATTTTTTTTATTATTAAAAATAAATAATAAGCGTACATTATTTGTTGAATAAAGATCAGTTGTTAATGAAAATGTAATATAATATCATATTATAGATAAAATATATTCTATTTTTAGTTTATATTATATATAAATTTATACATTAAAATTATTCTAGGGTTTTTTATCAAATGTAAATTATTAGTTTATAATAATAGGTGACAAAAACATTCAATGATTATAAGTTGGAATTTATGAGTATTAATCCGCACAGCAATGTATTAACAAACACGACATTTGATTGTTTAAATTCAATTTTATATGAGTAAAATTCATCAGAAAGAAGAAATAATATGAAATACAAATTCACAAAAATATAGCTAATCGGTTAATTATAAAATTTGTAATTTTTGTAAAAATTTGGATATAACTTTTCATTGATATTTTGAATAACATTTAGTTTCGATAATTATAAATAAGCTATTAAGATAATTAATATAAACTTATCAACACTAAAATTAATATTTTTAGGTAACGAGTAAATTATTTATTTATTTATATTTATATTTATTTTATTATATGATTGGAATATAATTATAGATGTTCCAATGTTTAATACGCAATATATTTATCTAATGAATAAACATTAAGAAAATTATTGAAGCCTACATAAATACACGACGATTTATTTTGCATATTCATCATACGTATATTTAAATAAAATGTTCTTATCGAAAACGATTAAAAAAAATTTGAATAGTGCGATTTTAAAGTGACGAAAATGTATAAAATAAAAACCATTGTATTTAAAGCTAAATGAAGTCGTAAATACTATTAATGTATTATTTATAAATATACTTAAATATATGAATATAAGATGTATGTATGTATGTATGTAATAAAGGAGAACATTTTATACAAAAAAAAAAAATATATTGAACGAAAAAAATCATATTTGTTAATTTGTTTAAAACCTAAAATATACAAATGCTTTATAAAATAATTATATCAATGAAAATTTTTATGAAATACAATTAGGAAAATAAATATAATAGTATATCTTTAAGTCCATTTACTGACAACGTCAATTGTTGATTTGTTAAACAATATAACAATTAATCGAAATATTACACCGAAGAAAATGTTCTTAATGTTATTATTAACTAAAGATTAATTTCAGTCGATCATAGAATGATAAAAAAATAGGTTACAATAACTGCGGTGTTAGCCTAAGTATATTATACATTTATTTTAATAATTAAAATTATTCTAGGGACATGAATGCCATGATCGCTCTATATTGTTTACAATGACATTGACAATTATACTGAACGTGGCATAAAAGATATATAAATCTGTTGTCAAATTTACAAACATTAAAATAAAATATTATTTAATATTTGTAAAATTGTATACACAAATGTCTGATGCCAAAACACTAATCAAATAGGAATAAAAAATTTTGACCGAAATGAAATATTATCGGATTTGTTTAACAGTAATGTTATTATTCAAATAACAACCCGTCAGTCAAAAAAATTCCAAAATCATTACGTTTTATATTATAAATAATTTTTAAATAAAATAATTGGTTTGCTCTTATGGAAGCTAATAAAAATTAATTTCTTATTATGTGTAATTATTTAGCTACCTTATTTTTTATCCCGATTTGATCTTACATTAATTAATGATTAATCTATAATGTTAGTAAATAGATCAATTCATTTATAATACCTATAGTTTTCAAATTTAAATGTAATTTTATCAAGTTGAAACAATATTTTGTAATACTTTTTCATTTGGTCATGTTCTTTAAATTATTCCGAGATTTTACGATTTAAAAAAAATAGTTTTCAAGTTTAAAAACTTTACCAAACATGTATCTTTATATAAATTACCAAATACATTTTATCAATTTTAATTATTTAATATATTATACTCAACGAACTTTCTTTATTAACTTACATCTCAATAAAATAGAACATTCATACATCCAGAAATCGTATTATTTTTTTAATTTTGGCGTTTCGTTTTAAACGTTGAATAGTAACACTTTATGTTGAATACATTTAAATAAATATTATTTATAGGTTATTTAAAAATAAATCTACTTTATTGTTTTTCAATTAAAAAAAACATAAAATAATACGAAGTTATGGAAATGTTCTTGAACAGTATAAGACAGATATGGCAGTAGATGTGTCATTAATATATAAAATTTGAAAAACAAATTTTTTAAACTCAACCTAATTATAGAAAAAGAATGGTCATAGAACTTTTGCGTCTTTTCCTTTGACCTGTATAAAATTCGTATCTGTTGTTAATTTAATTTAAATTTGACAATTGGTAGCGAACACTAAGTTTGGTTTACAAATATATAAACAATATATAGAAATATTAATATATAAAAGATTTTATGTGTAAATATACTTGATACTGAGTATTATACGTATAAATATAACTATGAAATAACAGATTGTAATACATTTTCCTTAACTAAATCAATACACGACAGAAAGTACCACTTAAGGTCTAACGAAATATTATGTATATTTTCAAACATATGTAATTTTTTTGTGTTTAATTCATATATATATATAAGATATGATGCATCTTAATTGATAAATTTTGGTTTGAATTAAAATTTAACAATTATTTTATTCTTGAAAATATTCAAATATGATAACAAATTATAAACAATAAAATTACACACCAATTTAAATTGTTTTACAACATCATGGAAATAAGTAAAATCGTTTTAAATTTTGAGTATAATTTCCTTCTAATCCTAAGTCTATATTTAATACCCTATGCATTTTTAATTTGTAAAATATAAATAATACGAACTATTAGATATTGTTGAAAATTTACTTAATATATTAATAATATATTTCCGATAAAATTAATACAATTGATCGTACATTATTACATAATGAGTTATAAAAACCAAGGTTCAAATATGACTACACAGATTTTGGAAACATATTTCTGTACAAATTAATTTTTTTTAAATATCGACAGTCTATACAACTTTTAAAATATCTATAAAACCGAAAAACTAGTACGATATTAAGTATTAATAATTATTTTTTCTTAAATTATATTCGTACAAGAAAATAATTTCAATAAATTGAACATTTATTTAACTGACTTACAATTTTTCGGTTATATTTATGAAAATTACTAGACCATTAGAATAACAACTATATAAAATACTATATATTTTTTTTCAATTAATAAATTCACACAATTATATTGTGATATTATTTGAAATTTTCGAATAATTAGTTCATCAAAAATTGTTATTATAGACATTTAAAAATATTGATTCTAATAAATTTTGAGATGATTAAAAATATATATTAAATCGATTTAAATAAAGATATAAAATAAAAAATAAAAGTATAAGAACGTATTAATTAGAATATTAATATAAATTATATATTATAGAAATATATATTATGTTAAGGTAAGTGGAAAAAAAATTAGAACGATATATAATAATGATATGTTTTAAATAGTTTAAACAAAATTTAATACAAGTCATATTTGAACAAATATTCATTCAACTAAATCAAATATGTATAATAATAGTGTCTCATTTGATATATTGTAAATACAATTGACATTGATTGACTTTGTAATAGGAAAATAAAGATTATTTACCGAACATTTCAACTATAAATAAGGGGTACAGCACACCAAAAATCAACTTCCAGTTCATTTTGTTGAAATCGGCTTAAGGTGACTAACAGGTAAAATTCTATGATTGTAGCTAACATTTTTTTCAGCACATAGGTTAAGTATTCTTAACACTAAGAATAAAACGTGGATAATATGTTTTTAGTTAAACACCTGTAATTCGTACAAAATGTATTTTATAAAATAATATATTCATATGGCAAAAAATGATAATTTTTCGAATTAATGACATTATTTGTTATATTTGATACATAAAGAATGTTATAATGACGACACGGATATTTAATAAATTCGGAATTATAAGGATATTTTTAAATTAAATAAACACTGCTTTTTTGGAAAGTTGTTATTATATGGATAGATTTTTCAATTAAATCTGAAACTTGCATATAAAATGTTTTTTTTAAATAAATTATAATCACTAACGATGCAATTGTATTATAAGGATCATAACAAAAAAATATTAACATTAATGCAGTGGATAATACATACATTTTTATTAATCGTACGATATATTTTACTTAGGACGTAACAAATCAAAATCCATTAGCTATTAATTTTATATAAGTGCATTACTATAAAATAAATATATATATGGATTAAAATGTATAAATCAAAAAAATATATATTACTCGATTATACGTTAGAACCGTGTTATATTTGTTAGACAATATTCATTAACATACCTAAAATCGTCAAAATAACGATAAACAAAAATCACAAACATATAATACTGTATTAATATCACGAATTGTTTTTTAGGATGAAAGCTGTACTGTGTCTTTTTGCTCTTGTGGCCACTGCGGTGACATGCCCACTAAACGAATGTATTGACTCTGTTGATGGAATATCTTCTGTTGATGGAATATCTTCTTTTGATGGAATATCTTCTGTTGATGAAGTATCTTCTTCTGTTTCTACTTATTCTTCGTCGGTTACTTCTTCCACATCGAAAAGTATTACTAAAGAATATGAGAGCTCATCGTCATTTAGTCAAAGTTATAATACAATTCTGTCGTTTTGTCCATCAAGTTGGCAATTCCAAAGCATCGATAAATCAAATGTACGTATCATATATAAATACATACATTTTTTGTTTTGTTAAGAAAAGTGTTTCAGTTGTCTTTTATGCATTAATTTTTTTGACATATTTTTACGTTTATGAATTCATTTTATATTTAATTCAAAGTAATTATAGTACGACATGTTTATTATACATCTTTTGATTTGATAACAAAATATGTATATATATATTCGTATGTGTATACGTATAATATTCAAAATGTTTTTCTAAATATGGTAGAGACTACAGTTTATTATTATTGAACGTTTAAAGTTAATGTAAGACGTGTGGGGGATTGAAAATTTTTTATTTATTCTCCTGCATAAATCAGTGGGTCTAATAATATTTAAACTCTTGTAAATTGTGAATAGTCGGTTCAGTTTTCATTGTTTCAGAAAAATATCCTGCTTCGAAACCTATGATTTATATATATTAAATAATATATAAGTACCGCTATTAAAAAAAATCAAAAAACTAAAAAGTAAAACAATTTAACTTGTGTAATAATCTAGTATTATAAATCACAAAATATGGTTATTTTTAATTTTAAAAAAAATTTACCCAAGGAAAAGATAAGTTGAATAATCTGGGTATTATACTTAGTATACCTAGGCTTTAGGATATATTTAACAAAATGTATTGCATTCAGCATACATTTTTATTTTTAGAAATTGACTGCATCATCGGCAGAACATTTCTGGAATTTGTAGGATTCAATTTTATTGATATTATTAAATTAACATTTTTAAAAGAAGTTCATTAAAGGTTATCCAATACAAGAGTTTATCATCAAATTTTAATAACATAAATATTATATTAAAATTAATTTTCCATGGATATGTATACTGTGTTCTTTTGCATACACGATTTGTCATTAATTACGCTATAATTTAATGATTTATAAATTTATCAGCTAATCAACAGTTTTCATGGTTACTGGTACCTAAAATTGGCTACACCGACTTGTGTACAAGACAATATTGCATATAGAGGCGGATTGTTTAGTATGTTTAACATTTAAATTTAACGTTAATTAACATATTATAATATTTCTTAAATGTAATAAAACAGGGAACACGTACCCAAGTTTAAACAATAGATGGAAAATCGATTCTATTGATTCCTCTAATTTAAATACTGGTTTTACCGTTTATGATGAAGCTTTCAACCCTTAGTAAGTTATTATGTTATACAATTCAAAAAATAATTATTTCATATCGTGACGGTATCAAAAATGATTCTTTAAAAATAAAATCATTTTTTCCAATTTTGGGAGCCATTATGAGGCGACGCCAATAATATATGACATTTATAAACTATCATTTATTTATTTTCATAAATATAGATCTTATCTATAATATTTTGATGTTTTTAAATAAGTTAAATAATAAGTAAACATCATTAAATTACTAATTCATGATTCTTAAAACCATAAGAAATGAGAATATTAAAATATTAAATAAATCTTTTGAGAATAACTTAAATCGTATAGTATAATTCTTATTATACTATTGAAAAGACTTAAGGAATTACAGATAAATACATTTAGTATAATTTAATGCAATATTTAATATTATTAAAATATATATTTTAAATACGCTTATATAAATTAATAAAATTATGACATATTTATTAATATATATATATATATATTTATTTATTTATTTATTTATATTTATAAAAATAATTTACAATTTAATCACATAAAAATAGTAAAAATTAAGTATTAATAAGTTATTAACAATAATAGAAAACAATATAAGATTGTAAATTTATCAATTTCTCTCATAACTATAGTATGGAATATAATTAATGGATCAAGTATTAATAAAATTCTGCTGTATATTGAATTACAAGAATAAGTATTTTTTACTTTTCCACATATCGTTTATTTAATAAAAACTTCAAAATTAAAATGTATTCCAATGACATTTCGAATGTTTACTTAATTTAAATTATTATTTGTTTCAAGCACCTCACAATTTGAAAGCACAGAAATGACATTTAATCTAATAGAAGAAAACAGCCCTTATGTTATATTCAATGTTATTATGCAAAATGAGTGTAAGTTTAAGAAATTAGATCATACATAAACTATAAATAAAAATAGCGTTTATATTTTATACGATTCTTATTAAAAATAAACTAATAACTTAACAATTAACAAAATTTTTTAACATTCCATTATTGATTTTACTTCAATAGTTTTAAGGTAATATATATAAATTAAAAGATTCCTAATCATTACGTGTATAAGGGGAGTCATTAAAGACTTCGCTACCTGCCACAAATTTCAAAGCTACCCAATGATAGTATAGTATATTTATATATGTATATATATAAGTATATTACTTAAATATCAATATTATTATTACCAAACATATGATTATAAACCCATAATACTTTTTTCAACTACACTTAAATATAAAAATTAATTATTTGAAAACTTCTCAGATTTCTTCTTCTCTAGTAAATAAAACTGTTCATATTGAATTTATAATCCTAGTGTTTTCAATAAGAAAACGTAACAATGTTATTAAAATGGATTAAAAAAAATTTGATTTTAGATACAAATGCGATTTCCGAGTACGAATCGTTAACACTAGACAATATTAATAACCAATTCCCCATAGAAGAAAATGACAATTGTAAGTAAACGCTTAAATTAAATATCAATAATTGTTTTGACATAAAAACATAATATATATTTACAGATAATAAACAAAGATACATTATGGCTGTTATTGCTGCTGATTGTGAAAATTATCTAATAATAGCAGTAGTCAACAAGTATCAAACTGTATTCTCAGGTAAAAGTGATAAAATAATTATACGTATACATGGTACGTTCCATAAGTAATGAGCCTAATTGTTTTCTGATGCGTGTGTACACGGCCGCGTCATCCGCCGGCCAGGGAATATAGTGGGGGATCTTATCTTTCAAACGCGACCGAATTTAGTTTTCTCCGATTTCCCGGAGTGGTAGGATGTCTTTTGATGTGAACCTCTGTACGGTAAGAATTGACACGTCAAGATGAAAAGTTCCATAGAACAACGGTACGCAATCAAATTTTGCTTCCGTTTGGGCAAATCTTCTTCAGAAACGTTTGCAATATTCCAACAGGCGTTTGTGGATAACTGTCTTTCGTATTCGCAAGTAAAAATTGGCACAAGGTATTTAAAGAGGGCCGGGAGAAAGTGGCAGATGAAGCTCATTCTGGATACCCATCGACGTCCCGAACTGATGTTCATGTGCAACGAGTGGGCGAGTTTTTGAACACAGACCGCCGTTTAAGTGTCCACCAGATAGCACAAGACCTGAACATGTCAAAAACATCTATGTTCCGCATTGTTACTCAGGACTTGAAGATGCGCAAGTTCTGCGCCAAA